>JBBPMU010001128.1:0-10514 GCA_038090475.1 Wakefieldia striispora | reverse complement strand
ACTGTTCCAATGTAGTTACTGTTTTAAATTGGCCATATCTCCACAGCCACCAGGTCAAATCACATGATCCAAGTACCTGTAGGTAGCCAGGAGTGTGTACTAGCATTCGTCTCACCAATGCTAAGCGGGATTCCCACGGATGCATGCAGTGTGCTTCACACACTGGATTATTGTCAAACATTGGAACAGTTTTGGGAGTCACTGTAGCTTAACCCAATGATTATCCAAGCACCAGATACCTCATCAGAAGAAGACCAGTCAAGTCTCCTCCCAGAACCCTATATGGATGCTGTTGTCACATCAGAAGATCTGGTTGTAATCGACTACCTTGTGGAGAATACCCCTCTAGATGACACCAATGGTGCAGAAGACACAAGTCACCAACTCCAATTGGACACTGTGATAATTTGGAATGTTCCATCTGTATGTGGTCTGTCACATCCTTGAACATCTGCTAATAGGCTTTCAAAGCACTTTATCATTTACACAACACTGGCCCTGCTGCTAAGTGAATGCTGAGTTGCAGGCAAGGAAATATACTGTAGTGCCAATGTTCATGGCAGCCATTCATTCCAGCCTAAGGATATTGCCATGTTGGCATCTCCAACAGTGTGCATCAATGACATTTGTATCAACAGTTGCATCCCCCTACTCCTGTCCTTGATAAACCCCTCATGTGCACACCAATTTGCAATCTTCTCGACCTTCGATCTCCCATATGCCCTCCACAAGAATGATAGCAAACTTTTCAAAGCATTGAAACACACTGAATTCTGGACCAAGGACACATGGATTCTTCCTATTTACTGCCCAGGTCATTGGGTCTTGTGTATTGCTGACTTTGTTTGCTGTGAACCACTGCTTTTCAATAGTCTTGCTGAAAAGGAAGTGTGGCATGCTGACATGAATGTATGTATGATACATTGGACCTTGTGCAATGAGTGATTGCTGACAGTCTCTCAAAATCCAATCATGAGATTCATGTCATGTCTGATCTCCACTGCATCCCTTATAGTCACAGATGCTGATGTTCATGTGGAATCTGGTCCCTGGAGAGCCTATCCCTTGACTGTGAGCATAATTCCCCTTCACCAACACTATGCTTAGTTGTGTAGATCACACCAACACAGACAAATGATTATGATTGCAGCATTTGGGTATTAGCCACTGTGGTGACACATTCCATGGGTTCAATATGACATGCTTGAAAGAGAGTGACATAGCTGACTTTAGACACTATCTCTACAGATGTATACTGTCTATCCATACTTGATATACATCATTCAATGAGATCATATGGTGCTGGTAGTACACTACACAGTGTATGAAGATAAACCATAATAGTCTATACATTCTGTGGTACTACATACATGTCTGTATGTCATAGGAGAATTATACTGACTAATGTCCATCAGGAACTACAATGTTCTATGGCCTTAGCATACTTGAGAGACATCTTGTGGACTCTGTAAAGAAGGTGAGATATGAGGTAGCAAACTTCATAATGAGAACATTTTGCAATTGAATTTGCTTTGGTGATTGAATCCTGGTAAAGGAAATGTAGGAGTGAGACATTGATGTAATGTACATATGCATTCTGAAACAAGCCTCAAAAGCTGAGCTTGTTAAAGTGCAAGATGTGAGGCAAAGGGGATGATCACTCAGAATGAAGCGGAAAACTCCAAGTGAACTTTGTTAGAGTTCCTTGGTCTATATTCATGGGTTTATATACTACAGGCCAGCTGTATGTACGTGTTTGTATGAAGATAAGAGAGTGTTCCACCATTGGCTGGAACATCATGGAATGTGAGAGAATACCACAGCCTTGTTAACATGCGTCAAGCATGAGGTATGTGGCAGAATGGAAGAGAAGCATAAGGCAGAAATGAAATGGTACATGAGGTGTGGCAGATCTTTAGATCGTGCCAGAGATTAAAATAAGAAGCATAAATGTGGCAGCCAATAGGATCTAGTCCTTTGGACAGCCTTGACATGAGGTGCATACCTTGTCCTAGAACAGTGGTTGTTCTGGATCGAAGAGTGTGCTAGAGAAGGGAACAACATAGTTGGACTTCAAGTCCGAAAAAGAGTGGATGTCTGAGGGCAGGAAAATAGCGTTTGTAACACATTCAAGTTTGTATATTGCCATTATAGTGAGCAATCTGAATGACACACTCTCAGGCTGAAGCTGGCTCACTCAGGTTGTCAATACAGTTGATTTCCCCTAGTGTTCAAGTTCATTTGAGAGTCCTGGGGCAATGACTCTGGTGTATCTTGTATACCACATACAAGTGCTTGCTCAACACAGGCTAGAAACTGGAATGCCAGTGTGTCATGTTCAAGTTCACCATGATCCGATTTCATTAACTTTCAGACTGCTGTGGCATCAGAAACTGTATTCAAACACCCAATATGTCCCTCTCATGCATCTGAATACAAATGTCTGCAGAGGCCAGGAATCATCATGTTGAAAGACTCAGACAGGAGCTGAGCATGATTTGCAGCAATACTCAGGAGATATGGGAACTTGACTCAGAACTCGAAGTCAGAACTCTTGACTAGTGTGTTTCATTTCTCATGTCCAACTTGCAGTTGTTGCACCAATTTCATCAATCTACTACCAGTGGTAGCACCCTCACAAGCACTGGTATGACATGTTCCTTCAACCACTGGCAATGTTCATGGCATTTTTTCCACCACTTTTGGAGTCCCATCACACCCAGATCTACTAGATCACATGACCACATGGCCCAGTGCCAGGTGCTTCTATTTCTTCACACCTGCTTCCCAGTATGGAGGTTATATCATGCCAATCAGGCTGTTTCTCTTCATTCCAACAAAGTTTAACCTCTTGCACAGGTTGCCCACCCTTCTCTACTACCATCAACTGTGACAGCATGAAACATGCCAGTGAGCTCAGCAGGTCCCTCAGATTAATTGACATTGTTCACACTCATTGATATGACATGCTAGACTGTGTCAACCAGATGTTGTCACACTTAGTGTTATGCACTGAGGCCATGACAGAGCTGCAAAGAATGCTCCTTCACAAAGAGCCTGAGAGTGCAAATAGTGAGTTCCTACTTTCAGTGCATCATGATGTACAACACTGAATGTCAACTTGAAGATTACATAGATGTGTCAGTCAGCACCAAAAGCAACAGCATTTTTTCCTCAGACAACCCCACTGCAAGCCCTGCATCCACAGTGACTTCTATGATGGTTCTTGCTTCTGGCACTGCCACTCTCACAGTCATCACTGAGGGCGACTTTGGCATCACAGGTGAATCTGCCATAGCATTGCATGTGCCTACCCCTCCTTCTACTCCTGTGTCCACCAACACCAAGACTATGGATCCACCATTGTGCTCCACAGGCCCCATTGTGGCAGTCAATCCAATGGGCCCACACCATCTTTTCATCCCTGGCAGACTGAGCCTGGATGTCATGTGCAGGCCATGTATGGCAGGTTCATTTACAATCTGCCACATCATGAGGAAAGAGGTTGTCTCTATCTTGTCATCCATGGATGCTGTGTCAGTATCTTTGCCAACTGGTGAGTTTTACATGTTGTTTCATGCAATGCACACTCTAATCCAACCTTTCTCAGCATGGACACTTGTGCACATGTCAATGGTGTGAGTGGGGGGATTTGCATGCATGTGGAGTCTCTCAATGAAGGAATCGCTCACATGGTGTGTTAAGGCCATGTCCAACTTGGAGGTCATAACTCTGGAACTCTGGAGGTAGCATCAAACAGGACTTGGCTTCAGCTTATGTGCTGTGCCCTTGCCAACAGTCAGTCCCTGAATTTCAGAGAAGCAGAGATTGGAGGTAGAAGAGTGGACTGACACTGGGTCAAGTCTGGAGTGAAGACAAGAGGGTAAGACCATCAAGGCCTTTCAGAGGTCAGAGATGAGTCGGAAGAAAACTTAATATTCAGACTGAGGAGTACAGGAGGTATCTACAGAGTATATATAGTCAGAGGAAAACCAGATTTGTAATTGAAGTGGAGTGGATTAGTAAAATGGAGAATGACTAAATACTGAGTAAGACAGAGAATGACAAAGACAGAAGTGGGAACATAATAACTGAAGTGGAGTCAGATATGTATGAGGACTGGAGCTGTGCTCTAAGCAATGCACAGGTATAAAATATATACTAGTACAGAAAAGGAAATGGAGGTAACAAGAAATACGTATCAGAAGTCCAGAGGCACAGAGTTGCATCCTGAGGGAGATTGCTCTGGAGTTCATGGGTGAATGAGCCAGAGTTGTGTCCAGAGGATCAGAGATGGTTGGGATATGACAGTGGAGGTGATTGACTTGAAAATGGCACAATGGCTGTAGTATAAAATATTGTCCTATCATCTGGCCCCTACAGCATACATGTTGCCTTCTTCTCAGTGTATGATAACTTAGTGCTTGAATTGACACCTAGCCTTTTCTTGCAACAAGTGGCCTGGAAAGCTCAGATTTGTCCCAATGGTGATCTTCATGAGAAACTTAAATTTCCGAAAAGGTATATTGCTTGATCACCCTCATGCCATGTGCATGAGAGGCAGAAAGCCAATTACTCACATTTTGCCATTGTGTGCACGCTGCCTTCATGTCTTTGCACAGTTCTCTCTTATTTTTCATCACCACATGTACCCTAACAAGGATGGCCTTGAAACTTCACCCATCCCCTTGGAACTTCTGCCCAGCAGCTGCCTTACTGTGACTGTGCATTCCCATTGGTCCTCTTCAACTTCATCTAGAGTGCAGTTAGTAGTCCCATTGCCTGTTAGGAGATGTCTGCACTATACCACTTGTAGACCTATCTGTCCTTCAAAACTCTGTGGTGCATCCCTTGCCTCATCTGCAGTGTTCCAATCAAGTCTGACAGAAGTCTAACATGCCCTCTGCAATGCCTCCAGAATGTGTCATGAGATGGTGCTTGAGGGCCTCACCCCACTCACATACTTACTTGTTCTCTTGAAGCTCTTCATCTGTGGCATTCTGAGTCTAATGGGTGTCTAACTCACCTTCTGTGGTATCTCCAGCGGATGGTGCCCTAATGGTGCATCTTCTTGGTCTTCTCTGTGGCATTCTCGCCATGAACATCTCCAGATACATTATCTGTCTCAGATTTAACAGTATACATTGTGGGATGGTACTTTATTGGTGAATTTCCTCCATCTTATCTATGGCATTGGCACTCACTGTGTGTCCCTAGATGCATTTGTCACCTCAGATCCAACAGTATAGATCATGGGAAGGTGTTCAAATGGAGCATCTCCTCAGCCCCACCTACATATGGTGTTGGTGCCTGGTGTGCATGTCATTAGATACATTCACCACCACCAATTTCAACATATAAGTCTCTTAGACAATAGTTGTGACCATGTTCAACATCCCCTCATACTTTCACTCCCCCTTGAGCATGGCATGGGCCTCTTGTCATCACTCTAAAACTCCCATTTCTGCACCCTGTGATGGCCTTGTGCAATCTGACACTCTCACAGTAGTCACTCAAGAGCCTGCTGTGACATGGGCCTCTCATGGCCACTCTAAGACTCCCATTCCCTCGCTTGATATCTCCATGCAATCTGACAGTCTAGCTGCTCAAAAGCCTGCCAGGACTCAGGTTGGTGGTTGTTGTCATTGGTCCTCTCTCCCACCAGAAGAAACCCCCACCAGACTATGTCCATGTCTCAAGGCAACTGCATGGTCCACTGGTGTCATTCAGCAGGCAGAGCATTGTAGGGCACACCTTTTTGAACAGGATTCTCCACCTCCCATTCATGCACCTGCTGCATCTGCTCTCAACACCCCTGCACCCCCTCTCTCCCATCTCCCAACTATCAATTCCCTGACTTCTGCCAGGATCAATACACCTTCTATGCCCCCACCCAACACTCCTCTCCTTTCTCTTCTACCTTCTGTGCCCATGCCATCCCCCATCTTTGTCACTCCTAGGCCATCACTGGTCCATGTCATTCCTGGTGCTTTACTGGCCAACCCCTCTGTTACTGCAGCTGATCATGATGTCATAGAAATTCCAATGGTCATGTCCATAGATAACAGTAGCATTGACCCTACCTTACTCAATGAGCCTCCTGTGCTGGCTTCTGCCAGCTCCCATTCTCTGGTCTCACCTCTGTTTACTCAAGTTGATCTGTGTGTCCTCCTGACCTGTGTCATTCCACCTACTCCTTTCACCACCAAATGCAACTGGCCACCTTGTGTCAATCTGAGTGAGCCATTGACACCTACTAATGGGCAACAGTTGGCTCATACATATCACCCAGATTCTTGATGAAGGTTATGAGAGCTTGGAGAATGTGCTTACAGAAGTCATGGCACAGACATCACTCAAAGCTGATCAGATTCTTGACAGCTGGGCCAAAAATTATGCTCACATGATAAATGCCCCAAACTATTAGAACTTGTACTCTAAATACATAGCAAAACACAAAGAGCAGGAATGCCAGAGGCTGGGTCTTCCTGCTGGTATCCCAAGTATGTGTGCTCAGCACTTCACAGCGGTGTGTATGTTCTGACTATTACCCTGCAGTTACACCCACCATGTGTCCATGACCTATACAACAAATTCAAGGAAGACAATGGCAATACATGGCAAGAGATACTAGAAGTCCACAACATGCTTGAAGGTTCTGATCTATTGCCAAGAAGCCAGGCCCAGCATACACTAAGCTTCAACAAGATGTGGAAGAGAGTCATCACTTTGGTGAGTGATCCTAATTAGAGGAAATATCTAACTGACAAGGATAAGTAGCTTGACACAGTGGCTGCAGATAGAGCAATACACGTTCCTGTATCACTTTATGCAGGGAGGACAGGAGAAATCATAGCCACCACTGCCCTCATCAACTCTGGAGCCACTGGATCGTTTATTGACCAGGACTTCCCTGTATGAAACTGAATCCCACTCATTCGACTTGCTGAACCAATTAGAGCCAAAAATGTGGATGGAACAAGAAATAAGGCTGGAGAAATAAGATACAAGGTATTCATCACCTTGCAATATGCTGACACAGAACACCAACAGGAACTCATGGTGATCAACTGCAGATCCCAAAATATAATACTTGGGATGCCTTGGCTAGTAAAGGTAAACCTGAAAATTGATTGGACAAACCAACCATCAAATTCCCCAATGGACAATGGGTCTGTCACTGTTATGAACCCATATTTTATCTTTGAAAAGTGAACTATCTTCTAACATATTTTCAAAAACTTTTACTTAGGACTCATTCCTTCTTGTGGCAATC
This sequence comes from Wakefieldia striispora, assembly GCA_038090475.1. Taxonomy (NCBI): domain Eukaryota; kingdom Fungi; phylum Basidiomycota; class Agaricomycetes; order Agaricales; family Hymenogastraceae; genus Wakefieldia; species Wakefieldia striispora. The sequence continues at coordinate 3,238 of JBBPMU010001128.1, read as the reverse complement.
CTTGAAGAGCACTGTCTACCTGTATTTCTCAGATCACGTGATCCAACATCATGTGATGTTTATCTTTTGGTATGCTCCTACAACAGTATAATTTCCTTCTGTCACATGATCTGTTGCACATGACCACTTGCAGCATTTGCTGATAGGCCATCAGTGATCCTTCAGACTTCCTCCTGGTGGCCATCTCTTTGAGAATAGTCCTTTTTGGACTTATTGAATTTCTCATGAGATTCAGAGATCTCTTATCTCCATGGGACACGTTTTACTCTTCCTTTTCATTTCCACTTTCTTCCCTTCTCTTTGATGCCTGTCTAGCAAATGGCAGATGACCCTCAGATGGGGTACTGGTCCGTTGATACGGCCGATGTGGTATGATTCTATTTCTTTGATTTCTTATTGGACACTTCCAAGACTGGATGATTACATACTCAGTATCGTCAGACACTATTTAGTTGCATGTATTCGAGACTGGATTCCCCAGTCTTAGCTACTTGGAAATACATCACCCAGGTGTTTTCTTCTAGGCTGGACCCCCTTAGGATATTCTGAGGGGTATACTGGGTACACTCATATCATCAACCTCCTTTTTCCTTTCCTCTACAACGATACCGCCTCGGAGTGCGAAGACTTTGCCTTTGAGGTTTCTAGATTCAACCTTCGACTTTCTGTCTTGTTTCATCTAGCTAAGACTACCTACTCGAACGCGAAGTAGATGAGACCCCTATGCCCAGTCCTAGGGCAACTGGTTCTTCACACCCGGTCAAGGCATCCCCAGAGGTCCTCTCAGTAGGGCCAGTAAGGACATTCAAGGATGTTGGTGAATTACCCTCCAACAAGAAAGAACTCCCTCAGATATCTCCCAGGAGTAAAAGAAGTTGAGATAAGAAGGATGGTCATAATTGACTTTCCTTCTCAGTACTACACTCCCATCTCCACAGGACAAAGTCAAAAAGGTCAGCTCTGCAACCTATTCTTCACAAGGGCCAAGCAACTTGCTTGGAATATGCCTTTCACAATGGCATATGAACAATACGCTGCAGCCGATTGGAAAGCAGGAAAAGACTTTCTAGTGGAATTGGACCAAACCCACTTTGAACAAAAGGTTGCCTGGGATTACACCAGTCCTGAAGCCCTGCTCTTCTGGAGGAAGAAGATAGGGAAAGAAGAAAAAGAAAAAAGAAGGAACAAGGTAAAAGAAACCTCGAAAGGTAAAGGGGGGTAAGACCCTCTTTCAACAAGTTTTCTATTCTTCAAAACATAGACTTTTCCTCAAATGACGATTTACCAGTTTTTGATTTTTCAGACGATTTCAACCTATCTGACATCCCCACTCCCCATTTCCAAAAAGTAAAACTCCCCCTTTTCCCTTCAGAAGATCCCTTCGACCTTTCCTTTGTGTCGAAGAAGAAACCTCTTGGCCCAAGGCCACTTCCACCCCTTTCTAATGTCTCTCATTCATCTCTTTTTATCTTGGCCTCTGATATTATTTATTCAAACTCTACCATACATTCGGGTTCAATCTCTTTACCCACTAATGTTTCTTTCTATTCAGGATACCCACCTTGGTGGAAGACTGTGACTTGTTCATCACTGGTAGACTCAGGAACCACAAACACGTTTGTGGATAAAAGGTTTTGCAAAGCTAACCATATTATAGGTACCCCTTTGGGAAGACCAGTCGGTGTCTCTAACACCGATGGTAGCAACTCAAGTATTGGAAAGATTACCCACAAAGCAAGAATCATTGTGGAAGTCAAGGGCCATCAAGAACCCATTGAAGCATTTGTGATGAATTTAGGAACTCACGAAATTTATTTAGGATTTGACTGGCTGGTACACTACAATCCAGAGATCGATTGGACAACAAAAAGAATAGAGTTTTCTCATTGCACAAGATACTGCAATGAAGGCAAGATATCAACCTGGCTGAAGAAAACACAAGAGATTCCCTCAAGAGAGGACGATTACAATCTATATAGTAGGACGATTTGGAATAAAGAAGAATACCAGGCTACGGAATCTGGCCAGCCTGACGAGAAGATTTCCTCCATGATGGAGAAGCAGGCTATGGACTATGGCCAGCCTGATAGTTGGAGAATACCGTCTTTGAAACCTCAGACAATGACCATGGAGAAATGGAGAATACCCCATCACAGGATGAACAACAGATACCCCTACTTCCAAAGAGGGATGATGATTGATGAAGAAAAGAAGTACCTCAAAGAAAAGGTACCCCCTTGCTATCATGAATATCTTGATGTTTTCTCCAAACAAGAATCAGAAAGGATGCTCAGCCATAAACCCTGGGATCATGCCATAGAGTTAAAAGAAGACTTTGTGCCAAAGAAGGGCAGAGTCATTCTGCTTTCCCAGTAGGAGCTGGATGAAGTCTCAAGCTTTTTAGAAAAAGAGTTGAAGAAGGGCTACATTCGACCCTCAAAATCCCCCCAGACCGCCCCTGTCTTTTTTATCCCAAAGAAGGATGGAAAAAAGCGACTAGTCATGGACTACAGATATCTTAATGAAGGAACAGTGATGAATGCATACCCACTATCGCTGATCCCAAATCTCATCAACCAACTCCAAGGAGCAGACCTGTTTACTACAATGGACCTCAGATGGGGGTTCAATAACATCCATATCAAAGAAGGAGATGAATGGAAAGGTGCCTTCATCACACCTATGGGAGCCTATGAACCAATGGTCATGTATTTTGACATGATGAACTCTCCACTGACTTTCCAGGCGATGCCAATGAATGATATCTTTAACGACATGTATGCTTGCATGATCATCTTCATTGATGATTGCATGGTCTACACCAAAGGGAAGATGAAGGAAGAATATGAAAAGATAGTCAAAGAAGTCCTTCGATGACTAAAAGAAAATGACTTATATATCAAACCAGAAAAATGTCACTTCTCGGAAAAGAAGGTTGTTATGAATCTGTAACCTTTCCTTGAACAATTGACAATCCCAGATCAGGACGCTCCTGGGATCGAAGCTACATATGGTGGAATAGTGGAAACCCAAAGAGGAAGAAATAGAGTGAGCAGAATGGCCTGCATCAAGTTGAACAAGAATGGAAGCCTTTTGATCAGCAGAGAGAGATTTCGTGATGATGGTGGTATGAAACAAAGAGGCATGTGAACTTTTTTAAACTCAGACATAATGTCCTTATATGTGTCTTTGTTTGTAGCACCAAACAAACCCAAATATTCAAGCATAATCATAAGAA
>JBBPMU010001127.1:0-10526 GCA_038090475.1 Wakefieldia striispora | reverse complement strand
GTTGAGGTTTTGAAAGGCCGTTGGTGTATGGTTTGCAGGTCAGTAAAGTGACACTTGATATGATCAATGATACTACTTATGCTGCCGCCAAAGGGAGGATGAGGCATTCATCCAGAAATATGGGAAACGCAAGGCGTTTCACCTTGGTTCCAACTCGTCATGTCGGCAACACATCCGTGGGCACTACGAATTATATAAACGACGATGTGCAGAGCAGGGGTTAGAGGAACATCACCATGCTGTACCGCGGGAGGTTCTGAAGGAAAGGGCTAGAAAAGTGAAGCAGGCAAACGAAGGACAAAGGACCCTTGATGGCGTGTTCCAAAAATCCAAGAACTTGGAGTTTTCGAGGGATGAGATACTGAAAGCCGTTGCCGAGTTTGTGGTGTGTGATGATCAGGTGAGTACCTTGATGCCACCAATACTATAACGAGGGAGTACTCATTAGTTACTACTTACCTTGGGTACAGAGTCTAGCCGTAGTAAACAAGACCTTATTTAGAAATTGTTTGGCGGCAATGCGTCCGAATACGAAGTCCAATGACTTACCGTCAACTCACGATGTCACAACATACATTCACAACAGCTTCGTTAGATGGATAGATTGTGTCAAGGATCGATTCCAGGTTAGTCTGGATGCCTTATCATGATTCAAGTATTTACTTTATACTAACCTGATTCCAGCACGCAAGTACGGGGCGTGTTTCGACCTCGTTTGACCTTTGGTCGGTCAGCCAAACAAAGGCCTCCTTCATGGGTCTTACTGCGCATTGGATTGAATGCTTAGAATCCGGTAAATGGGAGCTTCACACTGAGGTCATCGCCTTTCATGCCATCGCTGGGAATCATTCGGGTGAGAACCTCAGTCGCTACTTCGTCAAACTGTGCAAGCGAGTTGGTATCATCACAAGCAAAGGTTCTAAGGTGCGCAAACCTGTTTTTCGTGTTCGAGAAGACAATTCTAACGTACTTTTAACATATTTATTCAGCTCTTTTGCATTACGGCGGACAATGCAAGCAATAACGACACAGCATGTTCCCACATCGAGTCAGCCCTCCACTCTCGCCAAGTCTATTCCTTCAACCTGGATCAACATCGCCTCCCGTGCCTAGCGCACGTCCTCAACCTCGCCATCACTGCTTTCATGAGCGTTGTGACCCGGATTTCCCATGTTGAAACCACCACCGCCATCTGGGAGTTCGACCCAACACTCCCTGAAAATCACGTCCAAGGTGAACACCTCGACGTCATCGCTGCCATTCGAACCCTCGTCATCAAAATCCAGTCGTCTGGGCAACGCATTGCGTACTTCGAGCGCCTCCAGCGCGAGTGTGGGATCGACACTCCCCTCAAGATCCCTCTTCATAGCAATGTGCGCTGGGGCACAGCGGATGGAATGCTTGCTCGTGCTTATGCTCTACGAATAGTACGTGCACTCATATTAACTTTTTTTTTTACTAACGTTGAACAGCCAATCAATCTATTCATCAAGTCCGCTGACGAACTGTTTGGCCCTATCACCTCAATCAGACGTTCTCGCCAACCTGTCAAACACATTCCCTGGACATCGTTTACGATCAGCACAGCGGATTGGGAGCGTGTCAACGATGTACGAACAATCATCTCCGATGCAAACGGTATTCAACATCTGTTCTCGGCTCAAGGCCATCCTGCCCTTTGGCTCGCAATCCCGGTGTTCGAAGAACTCATCACTGCATGGGAAGAGAAGACCGCCACTAACAAGTATTTCGTTTATCAAGGCGCAATAGAACGTGGCTTAGACAAGCTCAAGAAATACTATTACAAGTTCGACGAAAAAGATGTCTATGTTCTCGCACTTGGTAAGGTATTCGACTTTATTGTACAGTATACTGACTACACTCATCGCAGTTTTGCACCCGTATTACAAACTCACCTATATCGAGATGGCCTGGGGTGGCCCTGAAGAACAGAAAAAGGAAATAGAAGCAGGCAACCCATACGCCAAGGATTGGTGCAATGACGCCTTAAAAGTCGTCGAAAGAACACTCGAGGAATATTGGCAAGAGGCTATTGACGACAATGGCTCTAATCCCACCAACACCGCAACTTTGCAAGATGCGATTTCCTCTGTACAGCGGCCCCTCGAATCCGAATATGATCGCCATCGTCGTCAACTCCTCCAGCGGTCTACACACGTGAGCAGTGGTGGGTGGAAGGAAGAGCTGCGCCGGTACCTCAACGATATACCAGGCGACATCACCAAGGACATAGATATCATTGATTGGTGGGCAGTACGTCATTTTACACATTTTCAAAGTACAGTTTATATACGAAGTTACATCAGGCCCACTCCAATCAATATCCGACACTTGCACGTATCGCCAAGGATATTTGTGCAATCCCGGCGACATCCGTTCCATGCGAACGACTATTTTCAGCAGGCGCTGAAGTTGCGACGGATCGCCGCTCACGTCTTGGTGCAGAACAATTCGAACAGCTCCAGATCTTGAAGCACACGTGGCGACCCAAAGTTGTCAACAAGGTCCAGATCAACACGTTGAACTGCGAGGAGGTGGACTTAGACGAGTTTCGAGAACTCCTTGCGCGCGACGGAGAGCTTACAGCTTGGGAGAAGGTTGATGAGGTAGTTGAGATGGGTTGACTGGACTCTCGCATGTAGTACTGTAGCTTCTGCAACCGGTTGCACTTGGGACCGGTCCCAACCGGTCCACAACCAGTCTGATGAATTTTAGCTAGAGAGGCAACTGGCAACCGCTAAAAACCCCTGGGACTGCAACCGGCAACCGCAGTCTGGTCCTAAATGGTTGCGGTCCAGTCTGGTTGCCGGTCTTTCCGGTGGTCCTAGACCGGACTTCAAAACGCTATTCCCAAGTATCTTCAAAATCCATAACATTAGCTCCTCCGTCGGAAGAATGATTCACCGAATCATTATCATTAGATGTGCTTGTCATCGAAGTCTGGGAGAGCATCATCATCAATAAATCGTCGGGTCCGGAGAGGGTGGCGTCGACAGTCAACTGGGCAGTTTCGGGAGAAATGTCCAGGGGAGGTTTGAAGGCAGTGGGTGCATTGGTAGTGGGGACATCCGGTTTGGAGGTGTCCGGTAGACCCGCAACGATAGCAAGTACGGAGTCGAGAAACTCATCGGGGGACAGGAGGGGGGACAGGGACCAGGGATTGGGAAGGGGAGGAGACCGGCTCCGTAAGTTCAGCAAGGGTTGTGAGAAATTCTCTAACCTCGTTAAGGTCGAGTTCGACAACCGGAGTGGATGGCTGAACACTTGTTCCGGATCCAAGAGATCCCAGATGGGTCGCATTGAGTCCAGGCGTAGGTCGTCGGGGAAGAGGTTGGTGGTGGGGAGAATATGGGGGAGGGGTGGCATTAGAAGAGGGTATGGTAGCCGTGTCCAGCTCATCAGGTCTAATTGGATAGGTGGGGACGGGTGCAGGTAGAGGAGGTTGGGTAGTGGGATAAAGGCGGGTGGCTTGGGTGATAGGGTGGAGCGCACCAAGCTCCTCAGATGAGAGATAGTCCTGTCGTTGGAGAGGAGAGAGGCTGATGAGGGTGGTTCGAAGGAGGGGTTGGACGTGGTTGGCGGGAAGGGTGGAGAGGAATAGTCCAAAGCCAACGTGGTCCAGCGCATCGAGTATGATGCCTCCGGTACCCTGGATAGAATAGGCAAGGGCTGCCGCCCAAGATTCTCCGAGTTGGATCGGGGAACGTTGTTGGATCTCTGACAAGAGGAGGGTGTTTCGGAATGCCTGGATAAGGATGGGGATCATCGCTGCCGATTGAGAAAGTAGGGGAATGTTCAAGAGTGGGATGGAGAGTGGTGGTGAGGAGATGACCGTGGCATAGAGGACGTTTCGATGGAAACGTGGAAGTCTATCTAGAAAAATAGGAACGGGGTCAAGAGTAGAGAGTAAGGTGTCGAGGGGGATTTCCAAGTATGCCAAAGGAGAAGATGAAGAGGTAACTGGCATAGAAGATGGAGGGGAAAGAGAAATGTGAGAAGAAGATGAACGGGAGCGGAATGACTCAAGAATCGTTCCAACCATCCGCCTCAGCCGCCCAGCCAGAGTAGGTGTTGCTGGAGGAGTAGCGGAGGACTGGGGTAGTGACATCGTGAGGGGTGACGATTCCGACAGAGATTCCGTTGGGGGTGACATGAGCGACAAAGAAGAGGGAGTCGTGTGAGTATTGGAGTTTGAGGGTGACAGCGAAGACACAGTAGAAGAAATAGATGGTGATGGCTGAGAAAACGAGGAATACGACGAGGGGAAGGGTGAGTTCAATCATGTAGTGGGAGAGCAGAACGAGGGGAAAGCCTTGGGGCGAGAGGCTTTATATAGGTTGAGGAGAGTCTTGGCGTTTACCAAATTGGATGGCGGTTCCCACATATTGTCGGAAGATGGATAGCCTTTCCATTTGATAAGGAACTGCGGATTCCGTGCGGAACCCCGATGTCCCACGATAGCTTCGACTTCGTATTCTTCTTCTGATCCGAGAAGATCTGGTGGCGGTCGTGAGAAGGAAGGGCCGTGTTCATCGGTTTCCCGATAAGGAGAAAGAATGGAAGCGTGGAAGACGTCGTGTATCTTCCAGGTGGGAGGAAGCTTGAGTTGATAGGAGACAGGGGAGAGTACTTGGGTGATTTCGAAGGGTCCCTCTCGTTGAGGGGAGAGTTTTTGGGAGTGGTAGCCGAGTTTGAGGTTCTTGTTGTCGAGCCAGACTTTCTGACTGACTTTCCAAGGGGTAAACTTGGTGGTAATGTGGGATTTCATGTCATCCTGAGCCTTCTGATGGGCAGCGAGAGCTTCCGTCCTGGCCTCATCGAGTTTGGTAAGTCATTGTTCGATGGCCGGGATGAAGGTGGTTCGTGAGAGTGAGGGGTATGCACGGGGTTCATAGCCGTACATGAGAGAAAATGGGGATTGGTTGGTGACAGAGTGGACATTGGAGTTGTGGGAGAATTCAGCCATTGGGAGGAGGGACGCCCATGTGGACAGTTTTCGTTCACAAAAGATCTGAAGATAAGTTTTGAGTTCCTGATTGACTCGTTCGGTCTCTCCGTCAGTTTGTGGATGATAGGCGGTAGAGAGGGCGAGGTCATAATTCAGGAGTCGGGCGAGTTCTTTAGCAAAGACTGAGGCAAATTGGGGGCCTCGGTCGGAGATGAGTTTGTCGTGGAGACCGAATCAAGGGAAAACCTGAGAGAAAAATAGGGCTGCAACCCCTTTGGCAGTGATTGTTTTGGAACAAGGAATGTAAATTACCCCCTTTGTAAGCCCATGGTCGACCACGACCATAATAGAATCATGACTGTCTGATGGGGGAAGATCGGTAATGAGGTCGATGGAAATTTGTTGGAAGGGGCAGGTCGCTTTGGAGGGAATAGGGGATAGGGGCAGAGTTGTTGGGTGGGTAATGACCTTGTTTGCTTGACAGGTGGCGCAGCCCGATATGAATTTCCGGGCAAAGGTGGCCATTCCCGGCCACCAGTAGTCACAGCGGAGCAAGTGAAGTAAACGGAAATATCCAGGGTGGCCCACGGTGGGTGAGTCATGGATGGACGCCACAAGTTCCTTCCGGGCATCGTCAGGAATGTAGAGGCAGCCCTGGAAGAATAAGGATCCGTCGTGAAATTCCCAATCTGTTGGGGAGGCGTGGGGGAAAAGGGAGCTACCCGATTGGAGGGCGAGCATAGCCTTCTGGACCAGAGGATCAGCTGTGGAGGATTCGGCAATCTTGGTGGCAAGATCAGCGTCAATGGCATTGATGAAATGCTCGGGGTCAAGGAGAGTAACGTCCTGATTATCCTCCGAGGTGTCGACGAAGTCCTTGCGAGAGAGAGCGTCGGCGGGTCCCATATAAGAACCAGGGCGAGTGTCATAGAGGATGTCAAAATCCTGGAGGAAGAGCATCCAACAGGCGTGCCGGCGGGTCAATTTGCGTGGTTGTTTAAAATATGCCAGATTTTTGTGGTCAGTGATGATGGTAACGGGGTGGGGAGTGCCGCTCAGGTATTGTCGCCATTCTTCGAGGGCTTTGATGATGGCGAGCAACTCGCGATCGTAGATGTCGTAGTTGCGTTCCATTGGGGAGAAGGTGCAAGAGAAATAGGAGCAAGGGTGAAGATCTCCGTTGACGTCCTTTTGCATCAGGACGGCACCAGCACCAGTAAGGGAAGCGTCAGTCATAACCGTAAAAGGGTGTTGAGGGTCTGGCATGGAGAGAACTGGTAGGGAAAGGAACTTTTCTTTGAGCCGGTCGAAAGAGCATTGTTGGTCGTCTTTCCATTCCCAAGAGGCAGATTTCTTGGTGAGAGCGATGAGGGGAGCAGCAATAGCGGAAAAATCTGCGATAAATTTCTGGTAAAAGTTGCAAAATCCAATAAAAGATCGAACACCCTTGACAGAAGTAGGGGGGACTCAAGATTTGATGGCGGATAATTTGGTTGGGTCCATACAGATTTCGCCTTCCGCAATGATCATTCCTAGAAAGTCGACAGATTTCTGGGAAAAAGAGCATTTCTCAAGCTTGAGGTGGAGACGGAGTTCAGCCATTCGTTCCAGAACACAGCGAGTTCGTTCGTCATGAAGGTCTTGATCGTCCTTGGTGTGGATCAAGAGGTCATCCATATAGATGATGAGCCATCCTTTGGTCATCATGTCGCCAAAGTAGTGATCCATGAATGCCTGAAAGGTGGGAGGGCCATTACACATTCCAAAGAACATGATAAGCGGTTCGTAGAGGCCAAATGGGGTAATGAACGCAGCCTTCCATTGGTCGCCGTCCTTGATGCAGATGTTGTTGAATCCCCAATGAATGTCCATCTTGGTAAAGATGTTGGATCCTCGTAGCTTGTCCATAAGATCTGGAATGAGTGGAAGAGGATAAGCATTCTTAATGGTATGTTCATTGAGGTAACGGTAGTCCTGGCAAGGTCGGAGTTTTCCGTCCTTCTTGGCAACGAAAAAGAAAGGGGCGGCCTGAGGAGATTTGGATGGATGAATGGTTCCCTTATTCAAGTGTTCCTCGATGAACTCCTTTCAGGCGGTTGTTTCGGCCGGGTTGAGGGAGTATGGCTTTGCTTTTTGAGGGACAAACGAGTCTTTGAGTTCGATGGCGTGGTCAAAGTCACGTGATGGGGGGATGAAGCCTTCTTCAGGTTCATCGAATACCTGTTTAAAATCTTTAAATGCATCAGGCAACACTACCTGTGGGGCCTTCTTTTGCGCAGCAATAGTGGTCGACAGAGTTACCTTCTGGATCACCTCCGGGAGGAGTTTTGCTTCCTTGGCTTTTCGTATAATACGCTGTTTGATGGCTCGCTGCCTAGCGTCATAATTGGCCTTGGACACGTGGTCAGGGTTCTTGTCCAGGAAACAAATAAGGTAGGCTTGCGCTTCCCTTAGGGGGTCATTGTGTCGGCGAACTTTCTGTCCATGGTCGAATTCGATGGTTCGAGTGGTCCAGTCGATCCACGGGTTTACCTTGGTCAGCCACGGCATTCCCAGAATGATGTTTTGGGATCCACAGTTGATCACCATAAGTTCCTGTTGGTGTTCTGTGTCAGCATAGCGCAGGGTAATGAATACCTTGAAGTGGATTTCTCCAGACTTGTTCTTGGTTCCATCAACATTCTTGGCTCCGATAGGTTCAGCGAGTCGAATGAGGGGGATTCTGTTTTGTATGGCGAAGTCGTGGTCGATGAATGATCTGGTGGCTCCAGAGTCGATAAGTGCGGTGGTGGCGACGATTTCTCCTGTCCTTCCTGCATAAAGGGATACGGGAACGTGTATTGCCCTATCTGTAGGAGAGGATACAAAAACGGGAGCTATAGTTACAGGAGTCCTTATCCTTGAGGTAGCAGACATCGCTCTACTCCTCAGTGTTGAAAATCTGCCTCATCTTCTTTGGCATCGTGGCCCGGTTCAGCCAAGATGGCCTGTTGGGTATCGTTGGAGAACAGTTCCAAGAGAGAGATTACTTGGTGGGAGCTCATCCCTTTGCCTTTTGCATAGGCAGCGATGGGGTGGATAGGAGGGTCTTCTTCGGCAGTCCTAATCTTCTGTGGGATAGAAACGTGGTTCTTCCCGTTCCGATGTTTGCCGGAGAAGCAGCCGACACGGTGGCAAATGAAACACATCTTCTTCTTGATGTGGTCAATCCTTTCCGCAGGAGTAAGAGAGACGTAGTCCACATCCATGGCCATGGGGTCGCGGTAGTGGGATGAGGACGGAGTTGATCCGATATAAGAGGTTCCTCCTTTCCAGAGTAAGTCGTTGCGGATGATCGCATGATAGAAATGAGAGGCCTTGTCAAGCCAATCATTCGCGGTCGTGGGTTCCTTCTCTAAAGCTGTCATCATGGTGGCGATCTGTTTCGAGACTGCGCAATGAAGAAGATCCTTTAAGACATTCTGGTCAGAGATGTCGCTCCTGGAGGCTTCGAGCTGGAAGGTGCTGCAGAAAGCATCGAAGTCGCCGTTGAAAGGTTTCCCTTCCATACGGATGTTATGGAGGGTCATACGTGCAGTGTCCTTGAGGCCAGGGGGTATAAAGACAGTGCGGAAGTCCTTCTCCATTTCGGTGAGGGTATCAGTCCAGGAGGGGACAGGGCCAGTCATAATCTTCGTGAGCCAGGCTTCGGAGAAGGTTGCCCCTCTCCCCTGGTTCATTCGATTCAGGAGGGTAATCACAATCTTCTTGTCATCGTACTTGGCAGTGTTGATGGCGAAGTAGGCTTTCATCGCCAACAACCAGCGGGAGGTGTCTTCACTCTTGCCAGAGAAGGGATCCGGGCAAGCTGCCTTGAGTTCGTCTTGTTGGGGGTGCGACATGCTGCTAGTGCTAGAAGTGGGGGAAGGGGAACGGGTGGTTGGGGTGTGCTGTGAGGACGGGAGAGTTGATTGGAACTGGAGGGGTGAAAGAACGGGGGTAGAGCCTAGGGGAGAAGGGATGGGCATGAACAAAGGAGTAACGTTCAGGAGAGGTCCTCATTGAGTATCAGGAGATGGGACCTGAGAAGAACCAGCTACTCGTCGTCTAGGCTGAGTGGGAGAACGTGGAGAGGATGTTCCAGAGGGACGTGCGGATTGGTAAGGGTTGGCGTATGGGGAAGCAGCGGGCGGTCGTTCATCGTCAGAAGAGTCCTCTGAAGCAGGAGAACGATACGTGGCGTGAAGTTGGGCGGATCCTGTGCGTAGTAGCAGGGATCAAGGGACGAGCTAATTCTTTTGTTACGCGGGTGCAGAACAAAGACTTCACTCGAGGTCCTTTCGTACTCATAGTGTCAGCGATGACTAGGAGCAGAGTATTGCCTGTCACTCGTAAGAGAGAAGGCGTCAACAAAGAGACAGAGAACTGGAAGGGCTTAGCGCAGGAGCAAGTCAAGCGACCTTCTTCAGGAGCGAAGACTTTGCAGGCAGAAGTGCGTAGAATTAGCTGAAGAGCTATTCTACTACAGCGGTGGGTATTTATACTATGAGGTACAAATAAAGGAAAATAGTCCAAAGAGGAAATCAACAAGACGTGTCGCGTCGCGTGTATCGTAAAAGGAAATCAACAAAGGACATGTAAAAGGAAACATACGCATAAAAGGAAATGTGGAGTCCCATGTCCAAGAAGGGGATCGGAGGCCCGTGTCCAAATGGGAACGTGGAGAGCCGCTAAGTATACATGGAAAGGAACGAAATAGGACTTCCCGGTAGAAGCGAGTCAGAAGTCCGGGGGGCATCCGTAAACGTGGGAAACGGCAGTGTTCCTGTGCGAAGTCTGAAGATAACCTAGAAGTCGTGAAGAAGGTCACGTTGACTGCTGTCGACGATCTCCCAAGTAAGGTCTCTATATGCCGTGGATGAAAGGTCAAACCAATAGCGATCATAGAAATGAGTAGGAAAGAAAAACGTATCTGGGTCCATTTCTTCTTCACCAGAGAGCTGTCTCCAGATGATTTCGACGTCCCGTTCCCAAGTATCTTCAAAATCCATAACAAAAAGTAGACCTAGAACCTGTACAACTGTCACAGAAACTGGGGGGGAGATTAACAGAGTGACTAGTGCGCTTCAAGACTGGAGGATTGATAAACCACTCTTACCCCGAACACAAAATATAGCGGACTGGGCCATGTTGGAATTGATGAAGCGAGTGGAATGAAGGATCACTGCCGTTTTATCTGCAATTAGCAAACTGACCTCATCCAGGAAGGAAGTTCTGGACATCATGACAACGATCTGCTCGCGAGATCACTGGCAGGCATTGTACTTACATCAGAAGGATAGCTTGGAAACGAGGTTCAACTTGAAATTCCCTCGTATGTAAGTCGACTGCCCACCATAGTGTACGAGAGGTTACAGTAAGAGATATACATGAAGCTATGCACGCCGTTAAACATCCATCAGCAAACCAACCCTCCTCTAGAAAGTCCTGGCCAGATTTGGACAGTCCTTGCTGGGACTGGACAGGACTGGCCAGATCTCCAGGATCTCCAGCTTCCTCCAACAAGGTACCTAACTGG
>JBBPMU010001126.1:0-10527 GCA_038090475.1 Wakefieldia striispora | reverse complement strand
ATGGAGATAACACTTAGACAGGCCGAAGTCGATAAGGAAAATGGTGGGTGAACAGTCAGAACTGAGAAGGATGTTTTGGGGCTGAATGTCGCCATGGATGAAGCCTTGGGAATGTATGTATTGGAGCCGGGATAGCTGCAACATCGTTCAGTGCGACTAAATATAAGGAGATAGCATAAACACCTACCAACTGTACACCAATATTTTGAACGGTAGCAGCGTGAAGCTTTTTTCATTTCTTTATGATTTCTTGTAGTGATGGGCCAAGGAGGTCAAGGACAAGTACGTCAAAGTCTCCCTCGCGGCCAAACCAATGGACGCGTGGGATACCCACTGGCAAACCTTGACCGAGCTCCTTCAGGATATTAGCTTCCTGCTCCAGAGACGGTGATACGTCGTTGGCGAGTCGTTCCATTTTCATCGCGTACCTCCGCCTGTTGATAATGTTAACTACTTTGTAAACCGTTGCTAAACCGTTCAATGCATCAACATTCGGCTCAAAAAGACAAAATTTCGATTGGCACAGTGGCCAGGTGCACCGAACGACCCAGATCCGATACGTTCACCCAATCTGTATCTGCCATCGATTCGGTGAGGAACCTCTTGTTGTAATTGATCATTCTGACCCATTGCTGCTAACTTTAGGAGACTGCTACTGGTTGGTTGACGTTAAGAGCGACTGACAGGCCGACGGCGACAAGGCGGAAGCAGAGAGAGAACAGCGTGTACACGCATGTGATCTGAGTTCCATTTCAACAGCGAGCTATCTTCCCATCCACTGATCACAGATCTTGTGTGTAGAACCGCGAAACAGGTCCAATTTGGTTATATCCATCTTTTCCGGCCCTTTCCCGACTAATTATTGTTTCAGGTTTACATGGGTCAGCCGCTATCTCGATGTGTTGTCATGTGTCCTTTCATCTCCCTTCTTTTCGGCAGAGTCCGGGACTGGTGCTATGGTAGGGTTGACATGCCAAACCAAGAGTAAGTTTTCCTCCCATATCCCCTCTTCCTCAGTACCCAGACGAATCTGATTTCTGCACCCTCTCCTTCTACCAGTTCCGCGACGATCCCGATTGGCAGAAGGTCCAGGATGGCGTTTTCTGTCGGCGTACGTGGTGACAGCTGGGCTCCACTGAATCCACTCTCGATCGAAGTTTATTCGTCTCCTTCCCCCACACTGTCGAAATGTCACAAGAGTCCAGCTACCCCGAGAACTCCTGTCCCAATCTCCACTCAGTCTCCGGCTGCGTCGACCATCCAAAGCATAGTTCCTCTACTGGTACCTGAGGCTGCTCCGCAGCCTGAGCTTTCTGACCCGGTACAAATTTTTACGGACGCACTCGATGAATCGTCTCTCAACCAGCTTGGCAAGCAGATTTATCTCTTCTAATGCAGAATCATGAATGACGTCTCCAGAATCTTGCAATGGTGCCACTGAGCACCTCGTACAGGTGTTGAAAGCACACCGAGAGGGCCAAGAAACCTTGGTAGGGACATGGTGCTCATACTACAGCAGTTGCTCGCACTAATTTGTATCATAGAAATTGTCGTCTGTTTCGGACGAACAATTCAACGTCATTAACAACCTCATTTCCCGATATCCAGGTGTTTGGGGCAAACCACGGTAAGTATCAACCGTATTTTCTGCCAATCGTGCTAAAAAAAATACCAGATTCTCCTACTTCAGTGATTGCAGTCTGCTTTTCCTGAAGTGGCCAACAGACGTACACGAATATTCGATCAACACCCTAGACGAAATGTTGTCTCAGGAGGGGAAGTACCTTCCCTTCCCAAAAGACCTTCTACATGCGCAAATTCATCACAACAAGGAGCTAAGAACAGGGACAAGTAAAGTTGTCCCCGACGTTTTGTTGTCGTTTGGGGCGAAAGACGGCTCATCTGCTCCGATATTCCCAGTCGTCTGTCAAGTCGCATTCACTCAGGTATCCACGGACGCTCAAAGTGAACTCATCTCTCTCGCAAAATCATTCAAATCTATTTGCATGGCTATCCTTATTGTCATCAAGGAAGACAGGCCTTACAAGAGCCTGACGCGGAGAAATGATGCATGGAGGACCCTGTCTCATGAATATCTAGATTATGGTGCATTCATAAATGCAAGCTCCTACCGCCATGGTTTGCCCGTGTCAACCATTAGCAGCTGTTCCCCTGGTTCCTCGCCAGAACCTCTCCTCGTGGCTGGCCATGTGTGGTGTGCGGTGAAGAAGGTATCCTACCATGTGTGGGTTAAAGCCCCCGATGCTAAGAAGTTGGACATCAGCACCAATTCGGGTGATAATTACGCCACCTGCATGGGTACTCATTCAAATTTCAATGACCCTTTTCCCTGAATAGTAACCTGTGTGATATTTCAACTTTCTCCAGACATCACCTGGCAACGTCGACAAGGCCAATGTTGAGGCCTTACTCCTCTGTGGTTTGGTTCAAGTCAAAGAATCCGTCATCACGCTCTGCAAGTCCCTCATCTGTGACGGTCGCTCTTCCTGTGACCTCGTGCCCTTGATTTCCCACGAAGCCACTTTTCCCATATTGCTGCGGTCGTTTGATGAAGACATCCTACTGGGAATCAAGATGACAAGTCACAACTGATACGACAAATGGGTCACCGCGACCTTCCGAGGTTTGAAGCGCCGTCGCGAGAGTGACTCAGAGGACGATGAAAACAGTGAGGACGATTGTTAGATTCCTAGATGGAACCCTCGTGCTCGTTCATTCTCACGGTCTTTACCCCTTACCCACATCGTAGATTAACCCTATACCATCGTTTAGCCCTTCCGCCTTACCCTCTACCTTACCTCTGACATCATACCCTACAGCACTCCCCTTACCCTTACCCTATTCCCAGATGGTCTGTGCACGCAAAGGTAGAGTATAAATAGTAGGTACAAGGCTTGTGTTTCGCTAGTCGAAATATCGAGTTCATTTTGTGCTTGATAATCGACTGACCCTCCCATCCGCCCTTCCTCACCTTTGACGATGACCTTTGAGGTTTGTTGTTTGTTGGTTCTTGCTTCCGCCTAACAAAATATTTTGACTATCCCACTGTCGCTGTCCTCTTCAGGCCCCGACCTCTTATTATCATCTTCGCTATCACCGTGTGCCCCACACTTTGTGCGGCTGCACCCTACGTCCTCTCAATACTTCAGTACATGCTCGCGCGTTGCGACGTTGAAGTCCGCCCCTTCAAAAGGTTTTCCCTGCCTGCGCATACATTTTGTCCCTGCGCTGTAACTATCCTATCATCTCCTCCATTTCAAGTGTAATAGCTCAGAAACCCCGAACCCCTAGTCTTTGGAATCGTTTCGATACAAATAGGGAGCACGGTCATCCTATATTTGGCTCTGACCGCCCGACTTTGTAGAGAAACTTGTCCGACGCCTGTAGCGACGTATTGTCCTGCAGATAGGGCCTAAAAGGTCCTAGCCTTTACATTCAACTCCCTCACTTCCTTCTACCCCAGTTTTCGTCCGGCCCTCCCTTCTATTACAGATCCGTGTGCGTCCAGGCTTAGCCGCATAGACGTACCAGGTGCGCGTGGTATAACCTGTTAACGACCCGCGGGCCCACTCGCCCATCCCCTACGAGTCCTCCTTTAGATAAGGAGTGTATCCCCTGGTTCCTACAGCTGAGCTCGTGACTCAGCATTTTCTTTTCAGCACACCACTCGCGCCGTGCCCCGCGGCATCTTTCTGTAATCCCACTTTCCGGACACGAGTGTGGTCTTTCCCTCTGTCCACCCACTACCCCGGATTCCTTCCCTCCTCTTAGTACCCTTGACGAGTGACTGGTGTCAGTAGTCATTGCGGGAACAGAGACGTTGGCGTCCATTCATCATTCCATCTTCACCCTTCCCCCATATTTTAAATATCCTTTCCTTCCCTTTCAACTCCCTCCTCCAATCTACCAAGAAATTATGTCGTCGCCTTACTCCCGCCCAGCATCGCGTGTCCCTACCCTGCGTGTCGCAATCCCTCTCCATCAGCCAGCCCCGTCCGCTCCACTCTCACTCGAAATGGACACGAGTGAGCAGACACCTACCCCAGCCCCGCACGTACCCCAATTCGTCGAAGGCTCCTCGGGCAAGAAACCCGAGAAAGCGCCGATGGATGACACAGCAGATTCCGTCCCTGAATTTCTGGAGTCCTACCTAGCCTGGTACGCCAGGTACCGAACTGGGCATGTCGAGCCCCCCCCACTCCCTTACTTAATCACCGGCATGGAGGAAGATGCCCTCCAGGCAATGTATCAAGGCAGAGAACCGGCAGCACCCGGTAGAGAGAGCGGCATCAGAAAGTCCCTTGCCGCTAAACCAGAGCCCTTCGAGGGCGACAAGACCAAGTTTGTGCAATGGTTGAGAACCGTGCACATTTACTTTCAGGGGTTCAGACAAGAGCCCAGCAGCAGAGAGAAGATAATCATTGTCCTCTCTTATATGAAGGGAAACAACGCGGCGGGTCGATTTGCAGACCTGTACATGGAAGAAGAGGCCATTGACAGGGATTCATGGCTCTCGTTCAAGAATAAACTGGTAGCGGCCTTCCAGCCAGCCAACCTCCAGAGGCAACAAGAGGAGAAGCTCCTCGCGTTGAAGCAGACCATGGGGGAGTCAGTTGAGGACTTCTTCGTGAAAATGAGGCACTTGGTCATCGAGGCCAGGTGGAATACAAAGACACATGCAAGACAGTTGATCTCCATAGCCAGAAAGGGGATCTTCAACGAGACTGTGGAGTTGGTAGAGAGGAGTAACTACCAGCTCCTGATGATGGAGGACCCAGTCTTCTCGCAATGGGAGACCGCCCTCATTCAAGCGGATAATACTCTACGGGAGATCAAGCTGCAGCAGAAAGACACAGGCCAGTTCCAGGCAAAGAAACCCTGGTTCCAACAACCCCAGGCTAACCAGACAGCCCCCCATACCATAGCCAACCCGACGGCAGCCCCCGTCGTCAACATCCCACACCCGAACCAGACGGGTACCTTTTCTGGCCAAGGAGCGCCGATGGACATTGGCAAGCTAAGGAGTATGGGCAAATGCATTGCATGCACCCAGCAAGGAAAGGATGCAGCTTGGCCGTGTCAAAGTCACCCTCATAAGCCAAAGCCACGGCAGTTGAGGTCAATCACCATAAGGGGTCACAATGTCCAGTACACCACAGCGGTGGAACTGGAAGATGCGATCAAGGCGATCGAAAAGGATTTTACCGAAGGGAAGCTGAGAGCAGACTAATCGCTTCCCTTAAAAAGGACTCAGACCCTGTTTCTTCTATACCTGCATCAGTAAATAGATTTGAGAATTTATCTATTGAAAACCCCGAAGAAACGAAGTCCGAATCAGTCTGCAAACAAGAGGGAGAAATCCCTAAAATAAAAATCCTGAAGAGAGAGAAGCCACGTGAGAAAGGACCAAGAGAGCCCCAAGCGCGAGCTAAGAAGGAGGACTCCCCTAAGAAGGAGGAGTCGCAAGTAAACCAGCCCTTGCCGGAGAAAGGACTCTGAGAGCCCCAACGGTGAGAGAAGAGAGATTGGCTGAACACGGTGGACCCGTGGTCGGTCAAATGGATGAGACAGTTGTGCGCCCGAGATGAACAGACGGCGCTAAAGCATTTAAAATCTTTTGTCCATGAAACCCGTCTACCAGAAGTAGACGAAAAGCTGGTTGAAGAGATAAGGAACCACGATGATCAAATGGGGTACATCATCGTGAAGGAGCTGCAGCAGAAACCCAAATATGTCAAGAGGAGTGAAAGGTCAACAGCCAGACAGCTAGAGATTGACGTAAAGCTCGAATTGACGGATGGGTCCCACCTGACAGCTCGTGCCCTGGTGGATTCAGGCTGCACAGGGTCGACGATCGACCAAGACTTCGTTAAGAAGTACTCAATCCCGACACATCAACTTCCAAGAGAGATCCCGGTGTATAACGCCAATGGATCAAAGAACCAAGGGGGCGGAATAACCGAATTCGCCCAAATGAAGTTGATGATAGGAGATCATCACGAAAAGATCGACCTGGCAGTCACGAGACTAGGCACGAATCCGATTTACCTCGGATACGATTGGCTCAAGAAACATAATCCCAGAATAGACTGGGAGAAAAATCAATTAAACCTGGAGTGTCGAGACCATGACATTCCTGAGCTAATCGAAACCGAGGATGAAGAGGAGGAGTGCACAAGGCAGTGGAACGAAGGGAACCGAATCTTCGCGATTGACATAAACAAGCGAGGGCAAGAATTAAAGGTCCAAGCGAAAGCTAAGACCACGGCAGCGCAAGAACTGGACATCCAGTTCAAGCAAGAAAAGTATGCCCGCACTTTCAAAGAAACGGTTCCTTGAGAGTTCCATGAATACAAGGACATCTTTGAACCAAGGATCGAAGATGAATTGCCACCAAGGAGGCCTTGGGATCACGCCATCGAACTGATCCCCGGAGAACATAAGATAGAAGGGAAGATCTACAATCTGTCCCCTGCTGAACAAGAGGAGCTAGACAAGTTCCTAGATGAGAATCTAAAGGCAGGGAAGATCCGACCATCGAAATCTCCGTATGCATCCCCGTTCTTCTTCATCAAGAAGAAGGATGGAAGACTCCGACCGGTCCAGGATTACTGGAAACTCAACGCCGTCACGGTTAAGAACCGTTACCCGTTGCCCCTCATTTCAGAATTGATGGACAGGCTTCAAGATGCCTACTTCTTCACGAAGCTGGACATCAGATGGGGGTACAACAACATCCGAATGAAGGATGGCGATGAGTGGAAGGCAGCCTTCCGGACCAACCGAGGCCTGTTTGAGCTGCTAGTCATGTTCTTCGGGCTGACAAATAGCCCAGCGACCTTCCAAACGATGATGAATTCGGTCTTCAAAGATCTGATTGACGAAGGAAACGTCCTAATCTATATGGACGACATCATCATCTTCTCCAAGACTAAGGAGGAACACGACGAGCTTGTACGGAGAGTGCTTCAAAGGCTCAGAGATAACAAATTATATCTGAAGCACTCTAAATGCGAGTTCGCACAAAAGGAGGTCGAATACTTGGGAGTTATAGTCTCCCACGACGCGGTTAAGATGGACCCCACCAAGGTCCAAGGAGTAAAGACGTGGCCGGTCCCCACCAACAGGACCCAAGTGTGGGCCTTCCTAGGCTTCCTCAATTTCTATCGGAGATTCGTAAAGGACTTTGCAGCGGTAGCCAGACCGCTAAACGATCTCACGTCGGAAAAGAGGGCCTGGGATTGGACCCCGGCTTGCCAAGAGGCATTCGAAAAGCTGAAGGAAACCCTCACCCAAGGGCCAGCCCTAAGAGTGCCTAACCAAGAAGGCGTTTTTAAAGTGGAAACTGTTACACGGGTGCGGAACAAAGACTTCACTCGAGGTCCTTTCATACTCATAGTGTCAGCGACGACTAGGAGCAGAGTATTGGCTATCGCTCGTAAGAGAGAAGCCCGTCAATGAAGAGAGACAGAAGACTGGAAGGGCTTAGCGCAGGAGGTAAGTCAAGCGACCTTCTTCAGGAGTGAAGACTTTGCAGGCAGAAGTGCGTAGAATTAGCTGAAGAGCTATTCTAGTACATCGGCGGGTATTTATACTACGAAGTACAAACAGAAACAAACAGACGCGTCGCATCGCGAGTATCGTAAAAGGAAATCAACAAAGGACGCATAAAAGGAAACGTACGCGTAAAAGGAAAAGGCGGAGTCCCGTGTCCAAGAAAGGAAAGCGGAGTCCTGTGTCCAAGAAAGGAAAGCGGAGTCCCGTGTCCAAGAAGGGAAAGCGGAGAGCCGCTAAGTAAAAAGGGAAAAGAGATAAATGGGACTTCCCGGTAGAAACAAGTCAGAAGTCCGGGGGCATCCGTAAACATGGGAAACGGTGGTGTTCCCGTACGAAGTCTGAAGGCTGTCCTAGAAGTCATGGTATAGTGGGTCGTATTGACCACTATCGATGATCTCCCAAGTGAGGTCTCTATACGCTGTGGAGGAAAGGTCAAACCAGTAGCGATCATAAGAGTGAGTAGGAAAGAAAAACATATCCGGGTCCATTGGGTCTTCACCAGAGAGTTGTCTCCAAATGATTTCAATGTCTCAATCCCAAGTATCTTCGAAATCCGTAACATTAGCTCCCGCGTCGGAAGAATGATTCACTGAATCATTATCATCAGATGTGCTCGTCGTTGAAGTCTGGGAGAGCATCATCATCAATAAATCTTCGGGTCCGGGGAGGTCGATGTTGTCGGTCGACTGGGCAACTTCGGGAGAAGTGTCCAGGGGCGGTTCGAAGGCAGTGGGTGCATCGATAATGGGGGCATCCAGGACAACTGGAGGGGATGGCTGAATACTTGGTCCAGATCCAATAGATCCCAAATTGGGTGCATCTGGTCCAGGCGTGGGTCGTCGGGGAAGAGATTGACTGTTGGAAGAATATGGGGGAGGGGTGGCATCAGGAGAGGGTAAGGAAGCACAGTCCAGCTCATCAGGTCGGATGGGGTAGGTGGGGACGGGGGCGGGTAGAGGAGCTCTGGCAGTGGGGTAGAGACGCGTAGTTCGTCCCAGAGAGTGGTTTGAAGGGAGCTCAGAGGAAGTGATATAGTCCCGTCGCTGGAGAGGAGAGAGACTGATGAGGGTGGTTCGGAGGAGGGGCTGGACGTGGTTGGAAGGGAGGAGGTGAATGATGGTACCGAAGCCGACGTGGTCAAGGGCATCGAGTATAATCCCTCCGGTACCCTGTAAGGAGTAGGCGAGGGCTGCTGCCCAAGATTCTCCGAGTTGGATGGGGGATCGTTGTTGGATCTCCGACGAGAGGATCGTGTTTCGGAACACCTGGAGGAGGAATGGGATGATGGTCATCTGAGATGATAGGGGGAGGTCCGCAAGCGGGAGAGCGAGTGGGGGTGAAGCGATGATCGCGGCATAGAATACGTTTCGATGGAAACGCGGAAGTCTATCTAGAAAAATTGGAACGGGGTCGAGGGTACGGAGTAAGGCGTCAAGGGGAATATCCAAGTATGCCTGAGAAGTGTCTGGCATAGAGGGGGGAGGAGAAAGAGAAAGGTGAGAAGAAGAGGATCTGGAATGAAATGACTCAAGAATCGTTCCAACCGTCCGCCTCAGCCGTCCAGCCAGAGTAGGTCGCACCGGTGGAATAGCAAAGGACAGGGGTGGTGACGTCGTGGGGGGAGACGATTCCAACGGAGATCCCGTGAGGGGTGATGTGGGCAACAAAGAAGAGGGAATCGCGGGAATATTGAACCTTGAGGGCGAGGGCAAAGATGCAATAGAAAAAGAGAACAGTGAGGGCGGAGAAGACGAGGAATATGATGAGGGGAAGGGTGATTTCGGTCATGTAGGGGGAAGGCGGAATGAGGGAAAGGCTTTGGGGCGCGAGGCTTTATATAGGTTGAGGAGAGTCTTGGCATTTACCAAATTGGATGGCGGTTCCCACATATTGTTGGACGATGGATAGCCTTTCCATTTGATAAGGAACTGCGGATTCCGTGCGGAACCCTGATGTCCCATGATAGCTTCGACTTCGTATTCTTCTTCTGATCCGAGAAGATCCGGTGGTGGGTGTGAGAAGGAGGGGCCATGTTCATCGGTTTCTCGATACGGGAAGAGAATTGAGACGTGGAAGACGTTGTGAATCTTCCAGGTAGGGGGAAGTTTGAGTCGGTAGGAGACAGGAGAGAGTACTTGGGTGATTTCAAAGGGGCCCTCGCGTCGAGGGGAGAGTTTCCGGGAGTGGTAACCAAGTTTTAGGTTCTTGTTGTCGAGCCAGACCTTCTGACCGACTTTCCAAGGGGTGAACTTGGTGGTAATGCGGGATTTCATGTCGTCCTGTGCCTTCTGATGGGTGGCTAGAGCTTCCGTCCAGGCTTCGTCGAGTTTGGTAAGACGTTGCTCGGCAGCCGGAACAAAGGTAGTTCGTGAGAGCGAAGGATATGCACGGGGTTCATAGCCGTACATGAGGGAAAACGGGGATTGGTTGGTGACAGAGTGGATGTTGGAGTTGTGAGAGAATTCGGCCATAGGGAGGAGAGAAGCCCAGGTAGAGAGTTTTCCTTCACAGAAGATCCGAAGGTAGGTTTCAAGTTCCTGATTTACGCGTTCAGTTTCTCCATCCGTTTGAGGATGATAGGTGGAGGAGAGGGCGAGGTCGTAGTTTAGCAGTCAGGCCAATTCTCTGGCAAATGCAGAGGCGAATTGGGGACCACGGTTGGAGATAAGTTTGTCGTGGAGGCCAAAACGGGGGAAAACCTGGGAAAAGAAGAGGGACGCTACCCCTTCAGCAGTAATAGATTTCGAACAAGGGATGTAAATTACCCCCTTCGTAAGACCATGGTCGACCACGACCATAATAGAATCATGACCGTCCGACGAGGGAAGATCAGCATCAGCAAAACCAGGGGTGGTTGGACAGTACTGGACAGTACTGGACAGTGTCATAGTGCTCATAGTGAGGTCCCATATAGATAGTGCTTTCACAGTTACCATAGTCTATCATAGT
>JBBPMU010001125.1:0-10527 GCA_038090475.1 Wakefieldia striispora | reverse complement strand
GTGCATCACAGGAGCACCGACACGCGATCTCTGGTCATGCTTTCCTGATTGATGGGGGAGCTATTTCGTGGTCATCGAAGAAGCAGGAACTCGTCACGCTCTCGACCACAGAAGCAGAGTACGTTGCCGCTACCCATGCTGCAAAAGAAATCATCTGGCTCCGACGACTCATTGGAGAAATGTTCTGCCCACTCAAATCCCCGACACTCCTTTATTCTGATAATCAATCTGCTATTGCCCTCACGAAGGATGGCAATTATCACGCACGCACAAAACACATAGATATTAGGTATCATTTCATTCGTTTTACTATTGACAACGGATCCATTCACCTACATTATTGCCCGACCGAGGATATGGTTGCAGACACATTAACCAAAGCCCTTCCTTCTATTAAAGCTAAACATTTTGCATTCGAACTAGGACTCCGCTCTGTTTGAGGGGGAGTATTGAATTTCGACACTTAGCGTAGTCCACCATATTACATAATCACGCACTATTAGGCATGCGGACTTTCTTCGTCGCACCTCAGTTGGCTGCTATACAGTCCACTGAGGTGAGACACTTTACTTACACCCTTTTATACCTTTACTCACCTATTCCTGTAGTACTATACTTCCTACAGGTGAATAGACATTAGTTGGCTGCTATACAGTCCACTGAGTACTATACTTCCTACAACTGTCATCCCTACCAACAAGTCAAAATCAGGAAATAGTTTTTAGGAGCGAAATTCCATGGGTGGAGATGTGAAGAGTAGGAGATACATGGTACTGCCAGCGAGATGCAGAGTTCAAAGCTGGCAAGGCAAGTTATTGCTCACACCAGTCACCAAGCCTGCATGAAACACCTGTCAAACCATCATTTCATATGCTGCAGATTGGCCAGTAGGCATGCAAGCATGCAGATCCGAGGGCACTGACTGGCTTGATTGATGACAGCAAAAACACAGATTATCATGTACCTTCGAGTTTAATTAGGCAACTCGGAGGAAAAGAGAGGTCCTGGGATTTGTGTCATGGTGGCACTTTGCCTGCTTCAATTGCCTGTTGGGCCATCACATGAATGTCAAATTTCTGATAAACCCTTCATAAATTCTTATCATTAGAATAATAACAATATGCTTTATAAATGGTTTATATTGGTTCGCAGTAGGCGCAATAGGGATCATTCTGTCAGGTGTGGGATAGTGGTCTCAACATGCTACCAATTGGGGCCAGCCTTGTTAAAAGTGTAGCTTACTTGCAAGGTTCGTCATAACAAGTCTAGTTGGACATATTGGGGGGGACTTATAAATATTTGCTGGTGGTGAAAATGAAGGGGTGATTATTAATATATGTCACATTGCTGGTTATCATAAACTTCTCTGGATTTCATACATTCTTTACGATGGCTCGTTTGTCGTGCGAGGAGCATAATTCTGATGGGATGTAGGGATGCTTGCCAGCCAGTTATGCTTAGCTAGCTACATAGTACACTATATTGTTTTTGCATAATTAAATCTCTTTTGATGTATTGGCACTTAGTTTCAGAAACCATTGTAACCTCCAAGTGGCTAGCACTGACATTTCCCTGTCATTGTGGCGTTCCCATCGATCTGTTGGCAGATGGTCTCGAAAACCTGGGTGATGGCCAGATGGTTGATATTGGTGCTCCTTTTTCATTGCAGTGCTCCTTGGATCTTTTGACAGTTGGTCTCAGAATTGCTTGTAATGGCCAGAAAGCTAGCATTGACATTGCTCCGTCATCGTGGCAATGATTCCTACTCTTCAAGAAGTCCATATTATCAGGAGTTCTGGGAAAGTGGAGTATGTGTGACGGTGTTCAGCAAAGAAAGCAGGACCCACAAACATTCTAAATCTGCATATGCACAAGGATATACCAACACATTGATATAAGCAAATGATATTTCTCATTTGGTGTACATCACATATAATCTCACAGTCAAGGAGGTGCGTCTAGGAAAGCATAAAGGGAAACCCACTCAAATCCAGGTATACTGGTTTCCATCTCATTCTGTTACCCTGGTATACTAGTAAGCCCTCGGCAGAACAAGGAGGACACAGAAGATGTCACACGTACTCATTCTACCAAGGAATTGGTCAACCACTACATGACGCTGGCTGTGTGCAACGCTTCTTGAATGAAGTGGCGACTGAACCTGTCTCAATGGGCAGCTGGCTGTAAGAAAGCCCCACACAATGACCAAAAACTTCCCTGGAAGATGTCAGTGACTTGGAAGGTGAGGGTTATAGTCACTTGCTTGTTCCACCACCATATGAGATCGTCAACAAACTCTTTTTCTTCCTGACCCATAACCTTGAACCATTGTACAATCATGTTGTAAAAGACAGTAAGATTGAACAAGTCGTTGGTCACTCTCCAAGCACCACAGTTCGAGAGCGCAAAGTGCAACTAAGAGGTCTGTCAGCATCACTTCCCCAAAGTGAGAGGAAGTACCTGAACAGCTATATAGGTGATGGATTGGGGAGTTACTTGTTTCATCCCGGCCAATTTTGCATTGGTTGGGCGTGTGCTTGCATCAACATGCTGACGTTTGTCCCCTACTACCGTGGGAGTTTCATTCTCTCTTAAATCAACAGAGGATGCCCCAGTGAATATATGCTTGTATGCCTGGCCAGGTGAGGGTAACCTTGCATAATCACTCGTATGACAGAAAATTGAAATACCTTGACTAGCAATTTGCCTTTAAAAAGACCTCTGTTTGCATCATTGTGATCATACCCTCCTGCGGGGAATAGAAAGCGAGGCCAGGAGTGGGCAGTGATGGGTACATCAGCATGCCACTGCCAGATCTTCTCTCAAACGCTGGTCAAGCAGAAAGTGAAATCAGATAGGTAGGCTTACGACAGCTGGTGATACTTATGTACACGATGTTATCCCAGTCATACTCAACTGGGCACAACAGGTGACCGGTGGCATCATTGTGAAACCCTCAGTTAACCTTGTCCCTGGGACGAGGTCAGGAAGAAGTGGCTGCATCGGGGTATTCGAGCCAGGTCACCACAACACTCTTCAGGCTGTTGGTGTCGTCTGCTCGAGCCCCCATCAGGGGATTGGTGAAGGAAAGATAATCCTATATAATCCTAGATGTGAGATGATAATGGAATATGGACCATTATCCATACTATATATAACATTATCTTTTCACTTCTAGGATTATATAGGATTGTCCTGCCTTCACCATTCCCCTGATGCCGTCGGCTCCTGTGGTGAGCTGTACTAGCATGTGTTACCCGGCTGCATCTGCTGTGTTCAATCACCTACCTTGCATAGCACTTCATGGTACAGATCAATATTTGGGTCCTGCCTGAGCCATTCTGTGAACTCAGGAATCCATTCCCTGAGTTCTTCGTAACAATGATACAGTTGGCTTTGCCTTCAAGCTGGGTCAGAATAGATAAAGACCTGGGTTTGGTGCTTACTCACTCTTGGTGTTCGGAGGTGGCTTGTTTGTCCAACCTTCGAATGTGAACTCTGGTTTTGAACATGACACTGGGCAGGTAAGATATTACTTACTGAATGGAGCCTACAGTGCTGTCCATGGTCCCTTGATGACAAGCCTTCCTTATCAAGTTGTCCACATTGTCAAACATCGTTATGAGGTGTCTCAAAGTTCTTCTGTGCTTACACCAGTTGATTGCTCTGTGAATGGAGGGCCAGACTCTGATCAACGGCCAGAGTATGGCAAGTGATAGACTCACACTGCATCTGCCTTTGCCCTGTTACCCTTGGATTCTTTCAGGGCTCGGAATTCCAAGAGCAAGTCAGCAAATTCTCTTCGAATTGCTAGCATGCTGCCCAGAAGGATTGAGCTGGGAGCTGAGGCATCGGATGCATCGGGGTCACCTGTGTGCACAGGAGCCTGGGTAGAAGATGGAGTTTCTGACATTAGATGGGGGCATGTGCGCAAGTCTTGTATAGGACCAATATGCTGACGAATAGTGGTTAAATTATATGCCAAACTGGTAGGGGAGAGAAAAAATGAGCAAGGCTGACCTTCAAGTTGGGTCGTAATGGCGACTTAGCCAATTTGGCTCGCTCAGCCAGGGTGGTCTAACTTGCAGCAAAGGAACACAGTTGAGCTCTGTTAGTCGACATAGTGCTAAAACCACCCTGCAGTGTCTGTTGATGTTCAAGTTAGAGCATAGATCCTCTTGGACTTATGAGTGTTAGGGTTTACATATGAGAGGACTGAGGGTCCCATACTGCTGGCAGTCCGGTCGTGAGGTTTGTATGGTATGCCACCTAGAAAATTACTGATTCAGCGCTTACATGCTGATCAATGAGTTATGTGACATATTAGCACAATGCGATACCAAAAATAAACACTGAATTGACACTTATGCATAAGTGGAACCCTGGCCGGCTACCAAAGATAACTAAATCAGCCCAACTGCATTGGCATACCCTGGCTGGTCAGTCCAGTCCCCATTGCTGAAATAATCTAGACAAATTAGGTGGTAAGACTGCTTGCCTCGATATTGCTCATGGCACAAATTTCAGAGGCAGGTGACCTGTGGTCCGAAATAGATGTGACACCATTGTAAGAGGTAGATGAGGCTATAAGCAGGGGAAATAAACTCAACAGGCTGACAAGTAACCACTATGTGTACTCATCGCCCAACAGTTGTCCCTCCTGAGCTCCTGCAGGAAATTATCTTGTGGCTGAAGGACGAGCCTAACATTCTCAACTATGCCCTCCTCTCGACCACCTGCTATGACTGGTAAGTATGAACTTCTTGTGTTCCATCTGCAATGACTTACTTTGGGGAGCCGCTAGGCTTGCACCATTCATGTATTGCACAGTGGTGTTGCATGACAAAACCCAAGCCCTTGGCTTTCTTGAGTGGCTGGAAGCTGACAAAGAGCACCGCACAGCGAAGGTGAATAAGCTCGACATAGGAAAAATGGTTACACAGCCTACTCTTGTGGACATCTTGAAGTTGTGCCACAGGCTCACCTCGCTGGAGATGTGATTTGGTTACCATCTCCACATGAACCCCAATACGAATTTTCTCTTCAAGCCTCTGAACAACCTCAAGAACCTGAGACACATGTATATCTCTTTAGCAGCTTTCTCGGAATGCACCATATTTCACTTACCCAAGTTCAAGGTGTTTGGTTACTTAACTCATCTGCACCTCTCACCCTTCAAGACTGCATGGAAGGGCTGCCCCATCAGCTTCGCCAACCTTGACAAGTTGACGCACCTAGCCTTGCATTTCGACACTCTTCGGTTGAAATAAGCTTGCACTCAGGCAGTGCAGGGCTTCTTGCAAAAAGACTCAACTCGGGTGGTCGTTGTTTGGATGACTAGCTTTGAACTCACATCAGTGATTACTCGAACGCTTTCGCAGGCAGGGTGTATGGATAGGTGGGTGGTCCTCTTCCATTATTGGACTAGGCAGACCAGCGAAACGGTCACAGGAGGGTTCTGGCAGTGGGCCAAGGAGGTTGTAGCTTGGTGAAAAGAGAACCAAAGTAAGCCATTTCCAAGCTGAGAAAGCATCAGCTTGATACTCACTCAAGTACAGGTAACCCATTGACGAGTCCTGAATGTGTCGAGCATTCAAGGGAGAACCTCCATATTCACACCAAATAAATTCATATACCCTATATAATAATGATCGATGAGGACAATCGATATATATATATATATCAAACACTTACCTGTGTCTGATGGGCAAACTACACTGACAGCAATTATGTGAATGGGTCACGCTTCTGGGGAACCTACTTTGGCCACATACCAATGCCAATGTACATTGTCCTACGATTTTGTCTTCCTTACGTGCGTCTTTAATAAATTTCTGAAGAAAAGAGAGCACAGATTGCTAGATGTTGGAAGGGATGACTCATTGTGTGTGACCAATTCGAGTTCGAATGGCAAGGGTACATAGGGGCATTACATCTAATTGAGGTGAGTACAATAGATAGCCGCTAGTTTGGTGTAGTGTTGCCTCAGCTTGAAGCTGGCATTTTTTATC
The DNA here is from genome assembly GCA_038090475.1 of Wakefieldia striispora. Classification (NCBI taxonomy): domain Eukaryota; kingdom Fungi; phylum Basidiomycota; class Agaricomycetes; order Agaricales; family Hymenogastraceae; genus Wakefieldia; species Wakefieldia striispora. Next base: position 4,516 of record JBBPMU010001125.1, on the reverse strand, counting down.
TCACTCATTTTATTGTCAATTGCTATTGTATCAGGGTCAATGTGTAGCCTTTAGTGGTAGTTATCACTCCTTAAACATTTGTAGAGATTGCTCCAGTCACTCTTGAGTTATGCCATTAAGCTGTTCTCTGGCTTGAACAAAGCCAACACTAATATAACTGAATTTTATGCAATATTGTGAGCTATTGGCTGAATCAAATTGCAAAATTCTTTTTGCAGGTGGTAGATATAAATATGGGCTATGATTCATCTACTGACACTTTACATTTTTATGAAGAAATGAATATGCTACATTCAAAAAGCTGAGAGAAAGCTGAGAAAAGCCAGAAGCTGAGCTGAGGCAACACTAGTTTGGTGGCGACGAACCACTGGACGAGAATGTTTCCCAGTCAATCTTATTCGGGAAGGAGTGAGCAGGATGATAATCTTGTAGTTCTGATAATCCTCCTTCAATTTCTTGCAGGTGGAGAGAAGTAGAAGCATTGTTCTCCTACACAGATTTCGCAAATGTCACCCCATGGCATGGTATGTGGCAAGTGAGAGTTAGAATACCTGAAAGTTGCTGTGATTGGCGAACTGCTCCAGAGACACAAGAACCTCTGCCTTTAGCTTTTTGAGTCTCTCGATATTGGCTTGTGTGCGTGCGAGCAATGTTCTGTGATGTTATAGGTAGACAAAGAGCGCCTCAAGCCCAGCATGAGGCACCAATGAGCACCCAAAGCTAAAGGGTGGACATCTACGTGCATCTCTGTACATCTTGAATCCATGGACAACTGCTGCTTGTTGCTGTGGTCATGGAATGGAGGTTGTCATTAGAAAAGACCTGCAGCAACATCAATGCTGACCACGCCATTTTCACCATGTTAAAAATTTTCCTAAGGGAGGCTAGATCGATACGTTGAATTTGAACAGGCTAGAGTTGGAGCACATACCTATGTGATCAGAACCCAACTTGAAAATAAGGGGATAGAGACCACTGAGGAGACCACTGAGGAGACCACAAGGGTTGAAAAGGGGTCGCTCCAGCCCAAATCTTCAGCCCCACTGTCGCATGAATTGAGATGGTGACAGGGCGACCCAATAGACACAAAGTCCAAGAGCATTCTGAGGGATGACACAAAGTCAGTCCTCTGAGAGAAGGTCGAACCATGAGTGGCACAAAGCCAGCCCTATGGATGGTCCAAGGATCGCTAGCCAGAGGGAGATCACTGCCAGTACTAATGGCACTGGTGGCTATACAGTACCTTAGTATTGCCACTCGAAATATCAGGAAAATTGCAAGGCGTGATGATACTCACCCATAGAGTCATTCGAACAGAAACAGGGCAGACAGTTTTCTGGAGTGTTGTTGGAGCATCAGTCACTGGTGTGAATCAGCAGCAAGTAGGGCCCAGCCTGGACTTTAGAACTCTGCTTCCCCTTCTCCAACTCAAGCTGCAACAATTGAGTAATTCCATGGAACTCATATCTCGCCCCCAAATCCAGGATCTCTCCACTCGTTTCCCCCTTTATTCCAAGCACCCTGGGCCATGGAGGAATCTAGCCCACAACCACCCTCATGTGATGTTTTCGCAATGCTGTGGCCCTTGCGATCAGTTTGCTGGCAAGAAAGTGGGGCCATCGGAGGTAGGTTACAATATGCCTTTTGTCATTTGATAACACTCTAAACCACCCACAGGCCTTGGAAATTTTCTTGTGAGGCATTAATGCCTTGCCCGATAATGTGCTTTGTGGTGTTGTGTTTGAGAAGTATGCATCTGCAGAAAGGAGCTGCCTACAGCTCCTCATTGCTACCTGGGACCTCGAAGTGGTGAAATGTAGGGTCCTTTCGTACAAGGAAATCCTACAGCACCTTGAGGCTGCGAGCATCCTGGATGAATCAGAATTTCGCTACTGGCTCAGTTTGTACACTGATCAAGGGCTGGAGGAGCTCACCAACGATGCATTGTTCTACAGGGATCAAGTGCCACATGCAGCCCGTGACATGGATCATGAAGTCGTGGAGCTCTCTTTGATGATAGAACGTGCAAGGAGATGGGGATTAAACGTTGAATTCAAAGATTGCCAAGATGAGGCCAAAGTTGCTGAAGACCCCCTGCGCTTTGATAAAGATCTAGGGATCCCGAATGGTGAGGCAACCATAGAATGAGGCTGCAGGGTACCAGTTGTCATATTTCTGGTGCATGATAATTCCTTTTGGATACTCAAATTGCACTGAACTCATTCATCCACAGCCCTTTACATTCAACAGATGATGTCCTTACAGCCCTTCTCGTATAATACATGCGATTATGTGAATGTATGCTTTGTACTTGGCTCCTTTATGTAATTTGCGCTGTCAAGTCCCCCAATTGAGATTTCACACTGGCACACAAGCATGGGAGATAAAAGGAGGTGTTGAGTCATGGTGCACCTCATTTACAGTGACTACGAGGGAACATGTCTACTCACTCTCATACCAGTTGACGATGTGTAATGCTACCAAATCTGTATACCTATACAGGAGAGCAATCCATCGATGGGCCTTTGATGTCCTGCAATGCTCTGCAAGATCAGTCGGCAGTGGGCAATTCAGCTGGATACCAGTCATTCACTGACAGGCTTCCCAATCCTACTATGTCATCCACCCAACATCCCCCGCCATATCCTGCCTTGTTCCCATCTCATCCTATGTATTCTGTGGGTTCAGATCTGTTGTCAGAACAGCTTGAGCATCTTTCAAATCCCATCATGATGGCATACTCATCTACACTGCCCTCAGATACAAGCCATCCGCCATCATATTCCATTATCGATCCCTCAACACCATTATGTGGCCCTGTAGGCCAACCTCCACAAACTAGCACTTCCACTCCAGATTATCCTCTACATGCTCCCATCCCAACATATCCTGTGGGCTACATACAGTGACTCCCAAAACCATTCCAATGTTTGACAATAATCCAGTGTGTGAAGCACACTGCATGCATCCGTGGGAATCTCGCTTAGCATTGGTGAGACGAATGCTAGTACACACTCCTGGCTACCTACAGGTACTTGGATCATGTGATTTGACCTGGTGGCTGTGGAGATATGGCCAATTTAAAACAGTAACTACATTGGAACAGTTTTGTCACTTTTATAATACTTTATAGGATTTCAATAAAACAAGAGGATTGCTGGTGCTATTTGGTTCTACAAACAAAGATACATATATGGACATGGTGTCTGAGTCGAAATATGTTCCCACGCTTCTTGTCTTTCAACTACTATCATCATGCGATCCCTCTCTGCCACTCAACAAAATACCATCCTCTCTCAACTTGATTCTGGCCATTCTATTCGCTCTATTGCCTCTAGCACTGGTGTCAGCATGGCTGCCATCTCTAGACTTCGTTCCAAGGAGCGTTCTGACCTTCAGTTGTCTATTGGAGGTCGTCCATCAAAGCTTTCTGATGCCAACATCAGGGAAATTTTAAGGGAATGATAATCAATGATAATGGTAGATAATGGATTATATGGAATTATAATCCATTATATACCCCCTTTGAGGATTATATAGGATTATAATCTCTTCAAAATTTCCCTGATGTATGTGATTTCTTTTTGAAGATCGGATACATGCGCGCGATGACGGATCATGCTGTATTTTATTACAAGCCGAAAGAATACTCACACGTCACTTCGGTAGTCTCAGTCTTGACTGATGACATGGCACTCACAGGTGACTCAATCGAAACAGTCAAATGGGTTAAGGATAAATTCCGATCGCGATTCGAGATATCTGATCTCAGTGAGATAAAGTGGTTACTTGGATTTAAGATCACTTACGACAAAAATGCGTGCACACTATCAATGTCGCAAGACGCATATGTCAACACACTTGCCACCTGATTTGGACTTGCCAATGCCAATCCTGTCTCGACTCCACTCGAACCTGGTGCCTCACTATCTCCTGAGCAATCCCCAACATCACCATCTGAAACCACCGAGATGCAGAAGGTACCATACCACGAATTGGTCAGATCCTTCGCATGGGCTGCACCAGTGCAGACCTAGCCTTTGCCACATCAACTTTATCACAATTCTTACAGAACCCTGGACGTGCACACTGGCAGGCTGCGAAACGTGTTGTATGCTACCTCAAAGGCACTCGCCAATATAGCCTTAATGTCACTGACCCAGACGAAGGGATAACGGCGTATGTCAACACAGATTGGGGATCACAACACCATCGTCATTCTATATCCAGTCACATCATCTCACTTGCCGGAATGCCAATTTCTTGGGGATCATGCAAGCAGAACATTGTCGCACTATCCACAGTTGAAGCTGAGTATGTTGCTATGACGAACATGCTCAAGGATGTCATATGGCTCTGGAATCTCATGTCCGAGATTTGCACGCCCATTAGCATCAGGGAAATTTTGAAGAGATTATAATCCTATATAATCCTCAAAGGGGGGTATATAATGGATTATAATTCCATATAATCCATTATCTACCATTATCATTGATTATCATTCCCTTAAAATTTC
>JBBPMU010001124.1:0-10540 GCA_038090475.1 Wakefieldia striispora | reverse complement strand
TTTGCCCATCCGTTTGAGGGTGATGGGCTGAAGAAAGTTTAGGGGTTATTTGTAACCCTTTGCATATGTCTCGCATCAGTTGTGAAGCGAACTGTGGACCTCGATCCGATGCGATCGTTGAGGGAAGTCCATGTTGTTTCCACACATGCGATAAATAGAGTTTCGCTAACTCCATCGAGGAGCAGGTTTTGTGGCATGGGATGAACTCTACTTCTTTTGAGAAGCAGTCCACCACTGTGAGAATTGAAACGAGATTGAACAATCGAGGGTTGAATCTAATCCTAACCCTAAGGCCAAAGTCTTGTCGTAATCTTCTTTTAAGTCCTTGCGGCAAGAACTTCCCTTTATCGATAGGGGAATCGAAAAGTCGTCGTCCGAGAGTAGAAAAGGAGAAAGTGGTAGATTGAAGTAAGAAGGAGTATCCCAAGTAGCCGACAAGCGGCGAGTAATCCTAAATCTAAAGTCCTTGGGGAACTAAAGACAAATGGATAAGACTGGGGTTTCCAGTCGAATCTTCCACTACTTAAATAGTGTTCAGCGATCGTGCACAGACCAAGCTGTGCGTATCCAAGTATAGTAAGTGTCCGCGTCATACTCCGATGGGAGCGTATCGTATGTCATGTCCGATGAGTCAATGGGAAGAGATAAGGGAAACGTACACAGCTCTCCGTGGCATGTGTCTTCCGATACGGTCACGATCGGGAATACTCGTAATCCTGATGAGTCACAGAAACGGAAATGAAAAGATAAGGGAAAAGAAGTCCGAAAGTATCCGCGGGGTTGACGGTCAAAGATAAGCCCCAAGGTCTAGAACAGAATCTCCGGTCCGATGTCCGGCTGACCTAAGTAGGCCGAAGTTCGACTCACGTGTGGCGGGTCACGTGGTCTGAAAGGAATTTGTATACCGCCATGGAAAGTCCCGTCTGTCAGGAATCGGCAAATGCCGCTAAGTGATCACGTGCCACAGATCACGTGATGAAAGAAATTATACTGTGGCAGGAGCGTACCAATAAGTCACGTGAAGTCACGTGGTTCGAAATACATGTTGGCAGAGGTCTTCTAGGGCGCTCTGTAGCGAAATGGTTAATGTCTGTTCAAAGTAAAAGATGAAGGAATAAGTAAAGCGTCATTGTTCAGAGAAAAGTTACGGTTTCGTAACAAGAATAGAGTCATAACTGTGCGATTCTGGGAGATCGGTGATGAAATCTGCCGATATGTCTTCTCAGGGTTTAGATGGCACTTCTAGTGGTTGTAGTAGCCCCATGGGAGGTTTATTGGATCCCTTGAAGCGTGTGCATCTTTCGCACCGGTTTACATAATTTTTGACGTCATTTGCCATCCTGGGCCATATGTACGTCTTGGAAATAAGTTGCATAGTCTTTTCGAAACCTGGGTGTCCAGCTTCGGGTGAGTCATGGCATAGCGTAATGACTTCCGTGCGAAGCGTTTCAGGGACGAATAGATTCTCTTCCTTTCTGAGGAAGGAGTCCTTGATAACGTATCCGAGGTTCGAAAGGTGTTTCATAGAAGAAGGAGGAAGTTTCATGGTTTCATGTTGTAACCTGTTGAGGAATTCATCTCCGTTGTATAGGAGTGTGACTGTAGAGCGTATTTGCTCAGGTGGTATTATGAGTACCCCTTTATTGTCATCCTCTATTCCTTCTGCATGGTCTTCTCGATGGCTAAGTGCGTCGGCTTTTCCCATGGAGGAGCCAGGTTTGTGGTGCCATGTGAAATTGAAATGGGACAGGTATTGCGCCCAGCGTGCCTGACGCCTGTTCAGGTCCTGTCGTGTCATGAACCATGTAAGGTTCTGATGATCGTTCCATATTTCGAATTCATATTGTGTGCCTTCTAGATAGTGGCACCATAATTCGAGTGAACAGATGACGCTCAGCATCTCCTTATCCGCTATGGGATAGTTCTGTTCCTCTGGTGACATATTATGGGAGTTGTAGGCCACGGGGTGCCATTTCCCGTCTTTCTCTATGGAAAGAACTGCACCGGTTGCATAATCAGAAGAATCGCTTTCTAAGCGATATTTGCAATCGTTGTCGGGGTAGGCGAGAATGGAGGCCATGGTGAATGCATGTTTAAGGATATTGAACGCTTCATCACAGGCAAAGGTCCACGAGAAGGTGGTATCCTTTTTAGTTAAATCATGAAGTGGTCTAGCCACTTTGGCATAGTCTTTGATGAAGCGGCGATAGAAGTTTGCCAAACCGAGAAATGAGTGGACCTGTTTGACGGTGCGTGGGATAGGCCATTGGAGGATAGCCTTAACCTTTTCTTGATCCATGGAGATCCTGTTAACACCGACAATCATGCTGAGGAAGTCAACTTCCTTCACTTTGAAGTGACATTTCTCTGGTTTAACGTACAAGTCGTTTTCTTCAAGGCGTTTTAAGACCTCAAGTACAATCTTGTCGTGTTCTTCTTTGTCATCTGTAGAAGTAAAAATCATGAGGTCATCGATATAGATGACAACAACCCCATCCATATCGGCAAATAATTCGTTCATCATTGTTTGGAACGTTGCCAGGGAATTGCATAATCCGAAGTACATGACGACCGGCTTGTAAGTGCTGCGGAAGCAGACGAAAGCTGCCTTCCATTCGTCACCCTCTTTGATGCGGACATTATTGTATCCCCATCGGAGGTCCATCTTCATAAATAGTCTTGCATGTTTTAATTTATCTACCAGCTGGGAAATGAGTGGCAGCAGGTAGTTGTTCTTTTTGGTGTGTTCATTTAAATATCTGTAATCTTGAATCATGTGCTTCTTGCCATCCTTTTTGGGCACGAAGAACACAGGAGAGGTTTGTTCTGATTTAGAGGGGCGAATATATCCTTTCTTGAGCTGGTCGTCGATAAACATTGAGACCTCCTCTTGTTCCTGAGGACTCAAGGGGATTATTCTTCCTTTTTTGGGTTTGAACGTCTCCTTTAGTTCGATTGCGTGATCCCATGGCTTGCACAAGGGCATGCATTCAGATTCTGCTTGTGAGAACACTTTTCTATATTTGAGGTAGGTAGCTGGTACCATTCCCTCAATCATTTTCTCTATTTTTATGGGTTTTTCTTCTTTCTTTTTGGTAGAGAAGATGTTTTCATATGGTTGAGAGATATGGTTTTCATAAAATGTGATCTCTTCTTCCCTAACGTGGTTGAGGGTTTGTGTCTCCTTGTAGGAACGACACTCTTCTGGGCATCTCATCATCTTGATGTCGCCAGTAGTCCAGTCAATCACAGGATTGTAGAGTTTGAGCCATGTGAAACCAAGGATAAGATCATTCTTTCCAAGGTTGGTAATCTCGGCTTCAACCTTTTCCCTGTGACCTTTGAAATCTACTATTAGGTCGGTGTAGTGAGAGATTTTGCCCGTGGAGTTTTTAGTTCCGTCCACGTTGTATATCTGGATGAGGATAGGAAGGGGCTTGGCGATTAAATGGTGCTTCTTGACAAAGTCCTCGTGTATGAATATCGCGTTGGCTCCACTGTCCAAAAGAGCCCTAGCCTTGAGGTAACCGATGGAATCGGTGGGAGAGACCAGAATGTTCATATTGATCTCACAGTTCATCACCGTGGATCTAATGAAGGCATTGTCTGGGATTTTATTTTGGTTTACTGGAATGAAGCACCCGTTTTCATCCGGGCCGCGCTCCAAAGAGTCGCTGGTGACGCCTGAAAAGGAAATATTGTTTTTCTTGTTTCTCAGTTTAATGTCATTATAGGACAAATTTGATTGTTTTTGAGGGTTTACCAGTTTTACATCATGGATAGATGTGTTTTCTATTTTTGTATTTTCTTTTTCTTCGTCCTGCAAAGTTTCTTCAATTGGGAGAATGGAAAAGAAGTTGTTTTCATATGGAGATGGAAGTTGCGCTTGATCACCCAGATCAATCAAGTCGTGCGGGCTTTTCCCAACTTCTTCTCAGTTTCATACATATCAAAATAGTATGCTTTTATCTGATCCGGGTTCATGCCTCGGATCGCGTGAAAGGGGTCTTGGGCCTGGGTTTGGCCCGAAGAGGCTTGTGCCGGCTGGGCACTGGTGGAGGCGGCTCGCACTTGGCGAGAGGATTTTGCGCAACCCTTTTTGTGGTTGCCACCATACCAGTTGCACAGCGAGCACTGGTTCTTAGGTTTTGGGCAGCTTTTGGGGGTATGCCCTTCCCTGTTGCAGTTGAAGCATTTTCTGCCTCCTGCTCTCTTGTTTTGCCCACGAGGGGCCTTGATTTGCTGTATAGACTCTGTGGTCCACCAGCCGTCATCCAACGCGCCTATGTCCATAGCGTTGGGGTCCTTGTTTTTGTAATAATTGCCCGGGTTTCCCCGGAGGTAGGAGACTGATTCTAACGCATTTCCAATGCGTTGAATATTTGTGATGTAATCGGCCAGATCGGCCGTTCTCTTTCCCTCTCAGAAGATCTGGGCGATTATCCGTGCTGCAGTGTTTTTCTCCAACAGCCGGATTGCATGAGATTGGTCTATACCCGACTGGGGGTATAGTGATTCGAATTTCATGAGGAACTCATCTGTTCTCACGGTGCCTTGTGTAAGCTTTTCAATTTGGGTGGTGGCCCAGTCCTTTTGGTTCGAAGAGCGGAACTGTGTGGGGATTTCCTGTGCTAGCAGGTCCCATTTGTAATCCGCTCCCCTTGCTAGCCTTGTTTGTGCGAAGGTGCCTGCCTTTGCTCCTTCTAGGTGTGAAAGAACTGCGACAACAGCATTATATGATTTTGGTTTTATGACCTTGCTGTTGACGTTTAACCAAGCTTGGATCTTGGTCCACCACTCATCAAATTTCTTGATATCCCCATCGTATTTTCCGGGGTCCATAAAGATTTCTATTTTTGATTTTGACCCTTTATCTGAGTCGTCCTCTTCTTCGACTTCCATCCTCAGAGGTGGAGCCTGTCCTTGTCCTTGTCCTTGCCTTTGCTCAAGGGCGAGCAGTCTGTTTGCAAGGGCGTTTACTGTTGCTTGGAGAGTACCAAGCGTGGCATTTAGGGTGCCCAATGTGCCGTTGAGCTCGGCGTGGTTATTTCCGATCTCATTAAAGATCGCGACAAACTTGTCGTCAACTGACCCGTTTTTGATGATGTTTCGGAGTGTTTGGGACATTTTTTATAGAAGGGATGAAAAGATTGTTTTATTTAGTAGGGTGCGTAGCGTGGGTTTCTCTTTAGACTGCTCCTGGCTCTGAGCCTGCCTAGTTCTCCACAATAGAGGTTTGCTTGATCGTCTGGACGTCTCCTAGTCCCGATCTTTCTATTCCTAGCTCTCTGCTCTTCTATATCTGCGGGGAGGAACTGGTTTGGATCCGAGTTCTCTCTTTTTGGTTGGGCGAGTTCTAAAGGAACAATAAGGGGAGATGGTTCCCGCTTTATCGGCGTAGGGGTAAGTGGTGGTAGAGGCGATTCGTCCGATGGAAGGACGAGGAGTGGTTCTTCTTTCTTAGGTCCACTTGGTACTAGGAGGCCTTTTGCCTTCCAAATGCGGATGACCTGAGTGAGGAGCTCTTCCTCAGAGGACCACTGTAAAACTAATTTGTCTACCCCTGCTTCTTTTGCTATCCAACTGATGGCAGCTGAGTCAACCATGAGTTCGTCTGGATATCTCGGGTCTGCTAAAGCTACTCTCAACTCTCTGACCTTGTCTGCGGTAACCTCTAAAGATGGGTCCCTAGTGTACCTGTGAGTTCCAGGGATCTGATGTCCTAAGGCCTCCCAAAGGTGGGTGGTATCAATCTGTGGAAGAGCGGCGCGACGAGTGGCGTTGGAGCTGCTAGACACTAAGCGATGTTAGTTTCCTGTATCTAACTCCTAGTGCTTTCGCAATGGATCTTCTCCGAAGGTTGCACCTACTTGTGAAGTTGTAAGGTGGCGATGGTAGAAGCCTTTCGAGGTGAGCTTGGCTGGGGCTGTGGCGAAAGAGATAACAAAGTTCAAATGAAACAAGCCTCAAAAGCTGAGCTTGTTAAAGTGTAAGATGTAAGGTGAAGGGGAATGTCACTCAGAATGAAGCGGAAACTCCAAGTGAACTTTGTTAGAGTTCCTTGGTCTATATTCATGGGTTTATATACTGTGCAACCTACGATTATGTAACCAGTACTACGTAGGTGGAGAGATAAGAGGGTGTTCTGCCATTGGCTGGAACGTCATGGAATGTGAGAGAATACCACAGCCTTGTGTACATGCGTCAAGCGTGAGGCGTGTGGCAGAATGGAAGAGAAGCATAGAGTGGAAATGAAATGATAACATGAGGTGTGGCAGATCTTTAGATCGTGCCGGAAATGAAAATAAGAAGCATAAATGTGGCAGCCAATAGGATCCAGTCCTTTGGACAGCCTTGACATGAGGTGTGTACCTTGTCCTAGAACAGTAATTGTTCTGGATCGAAGAGTGCACTAGAGAAAGGGACAACATAGTTGGACTTCAAGTCTGAAAAAGAGTGGATGTCTGAGGGTAGGAAGATAGCGTTTGTAACACTACCCCCCGTCTGAAGATCAGACTCCAGATGATCAATGGTTTTCATAATTGAATGTTCCAAACAATTGAAAGGAACTTCTTTTTCGTGATAGAGGGTCAAATTGGACCCTATTGAATTAAAATAGGAGTTAAATTCTGAAAAGGTGATGTGTAAATGCCGGGGTGCTTGTGGTTTCCTTTTGTGGAAGTCTTTGATTGTTTCCTTCGAATTTCCCAAATTGGAAACTGGTTCCCATGTGCATTCCGTTTCGTCATATCCTTTCCAATGGACAAGGTACTCAAGTTTTCTACCCTTGAGTTGTGAGTCAATGATGTAGTCGACTTCGTATTCCTCTTCTCTATCCTCTGTGACTAGCACAGGGCCAGGCTTGTAGGTAGGTTGGCCTGGGAGTCTTTCCCGATAAGGTTTGACCCTAGAGATGTTGACCACTAGATGGATTCGCATAGTTTTAGGTAATCGAAGCTCTACTGCGTTCAATCCCTTCATAGAAATGACTTCATAAGGGCCTAGCCATCGCTCGGATAGCTTCTTTGATAGCCGTGTCAAATGGAGATTATCCATGGCTAACCAGACTTTGTTGCCCTGAGAATAAGTTGGGGCTTCAGAGCAGTGTTTATCCGCCTGAGCTTTCATATGGTGCTGCAAAATTTCTATATTTGTTTTTGTTTTCTCAAGTACTTCGGAGAAGTCCGAGATGAAGTTTTCGGCAGCAGGGGTTTTCATAGATTTGGGCGTAATGCCCATTCTTGGAACATAAGAGCATGTGACTTTGAAGGGCGAATACTTCGTAGCTGTGTGCTTCTTACTGTTGTAGGAGAATTGAGCAATTGGTAGCCAGTCCGACCATTTGGTTTGTTTCTCCACACAATAAGTATGTAAGTAGTGCTGAACTTCTCTGTTCATGCACTCTGTTTGGCCATCCGTTTGAGGGTGATGGGCTGAAGAAAGTTTAGGGGTTATTTGTAACCCTTTGCATATATCTTGCATAAGCTGCAAAGCGAACTGGGGACCTTGATCCAATATGATCATTGAGGGAAGTCTGTGTTGCTTCCAGACGTGCAATAAATAAAGTTTTGCTAACTCCATTGAGGAGCAGGTTTTGTGGCATGGGATGAACTCTACTTCTTTGGAGAAGCAGTCCACCACTGTGAGAATAGAATCATAACTGTGCAATTCTAGGAGATCGGTGATGAAATCTGCTGATATATCTTCCCAGGGTGTAGATGGCACTTCTAGTGGGTGGAGTAGCCCCGAGGGAGGTTTATTGGATCCCTTGAAGCATGCACATCTTTTGCACCGGTTTACATAATTCTTGACGTCATTTGCCATCTTGGGCCATATGTACATCTTGGATAAGAGTTGCATAGTTTTCTCGAAACCAGGGTGTCCAGCTTCTGGTGAGTCATGATGTGACGTAATGACTTCCGTGCGAAGTGTTTCAGGGACAAAGATGTTCTCTTCCTTTCTAAGGAAGGAATCCCTGATAACGTATCCGAGGTTTCCGAGGTGTTTCATAGAAGAGGGAGGAAGTCGCATAGTTTCATGTTGTAACCTGTTGAGGAATTCATCTCTGTTGTATAGGAGAGTGACTGTAGAACGAATTTGTTCAGGTGGTATTACTAATACCCCTTTGTTGTCATCCTCTATTCCTTCTGCATGGTCTTCTTGACAGCTAAGTGTGTCGGCTTTTCCCATGGAGGATCCAGGTTTATGATGCCATGTGAAATTGAAACGGGACAGGTATTGTGCCCAGCACACCTGGCGTCTGTTCAGATCCTGTCGTGTCATGAACCATGTAAGGTTCTGATGGTCATTCCATATTTCAAATTCATATTGTGCGCCTTCTAGATAGTGGCGCCATAATTCGAGTGAACAGATAACACTCAGCATTTCCTTATCTGCTATGGGATAGTTCCGTTCCTCTGGTGACATATTGTGAGAGTTATAGGCCACGGGGTGCCATTTGAAACGAGATAGAAACTTCAAAGGTTGAATCGTAACCCTAACCCTAACCCTAAGGTTGTATCGTATTCTTCTTTAAGTCCTTGAGGCAAGAACTTCCCTTTGTTGATAGGGGAATCGAGTCGAATGTTGTACAAGGAGGAGAATAAAGCAATAGATTGGAGTGAGAGTAAGAGGGAGTACCAAGTGCCCGCGAAGCGGGGAGTAAACCTAAAACCAAAGGCCTTGGCGACCTATGATCAAATGGATAAGACTGGGGTTACCAGTCGAATCCTCTACTACTTAAATATGTGTAGCTATCGTGCATGGACCAAGCTGTGCATATCCTAATATAGTAAGTATACACGTCATACTCCGATGGGAGCGTATCCTGAGTCATAGTCCATGAGTAAGAGGAAGATAGCGAGGGAAATGTACATCCAATACGATCACGATCAGGGATCTGGTGAGAAGAAAGAGATGGAAATGGAAAGGAAGAAAGAAACGAGGTCCAAGGTATCCACGGGGTTGACGGTCAAAGATAAGCCCCAAAGTCTAGAACAGAATCTCCGGTCTGATGTCTGGCTGACCTAAGTAGGTTGAAAGACGTCTCACGTGTGGCAGATCACGTGGACTGAAAGGAGTTTGTATACCGCCATAGGAAAGTCCCGTCTGTCAGGAATCGGCAAGTGCCGCTAAGTGGTCATGTGTCCCAGATCATGTGACAAATGAAATTATACTGGGATAGGAGCATACCAATAAGTCACATGAAGTCACATGGTTTGAAATACATGTTGGCGAGGGTCTTCGAGGACTCCTCATAGCGAAGGGATGATTGTCTGTTCAAAGTAAAGAGAAAGGAATAAGTAAAGCATCACTGTTCAGAGTAAAAGATACGGTTTCATAACACCATTTGCTGTCTTTCTCTATGGAAAGTACCACTCCAGTTGTGTAATCTGATGAATTGCTCTCTAAGTGATATTTGCAATTGTTGTCGGGGAAGGCAAGTATGGGTGCCGTGGTAAATGCATGTTTGAGAGTGTTGAACGCTTCGTCACAAGCAAAGGTCCATGAAAAAGGCATGTCTTTCTTGGTGAGATCATGAAGTGGTCTAGCCACTTGACATAGTCTTTAATGAAGTGACGATAGAAGCTCGCTAGTCCGAGGAAGGATCGGACATGTCGCACGGTGCGTGGAATCGGCCATTCCAAAATGGCTTTGATTTTCTCTTGATCCATGGAGATTCCATTAACACCAACAATCATGCCGAGGAAGTCTACTTCTTTTACTTTGAAGTGACACTTCTCCAGTTTCACATACAAGTCATTTTCCTCGAGGCATTTTAAGACCTCAAGTACAATCTTGTCATGTTCTTCTTCATCATCAGTTGAAGTGAATATCATGAGGTCATCAATATAGATGACAACAACCCCATCCATATTGGCAAATATTTCGTTCATCATTGTTTGGAACGTTGCTGGTGAATTGCATAATCCAAAGTACATCACGACGGTGTTACGCAGGTGCGGAACAAAGACTTCACTCGAGATCTTTTCGTACTCGTAGTGTCATCGACGACTAGGAGCAGAGTATTGCCTGTCGCTCATAAGAGAGAAGGCATCAGCAAAGAGGGAGAAAGCTGGAAGGGCTTAGCGCAGGAGCAAGTCGAGCAACCTTCTTCAGGAGCAAAGACTTTGTAGGCAGAAGTGCGTAGAATTAGCTGGAGAGCTATCCTACTACAGCAGCGGGTATTTATACTATGAGGTACAAATAAAGGAAAATAAATGAGAAAGGAAATCAACAAGACACATCGCGTCGCGTGTATCATAAAAGGGAATCAACAGAGGATGCGTAAAAGGAAATGCGGAGTCCCGTGTCCAAGAAAGGAATCGGAGAGCCATGTCCAAATGAGGAAGCGGAGAGATAAATGGGACTTCCCGGTAGAAACGAGTCAGAAGTCCGGGGGCATCCGTAAATGTGGGAAACGGCGGTGTTCCCGTGCGAAGTCTGAAGAATGACCTAGAAATCCTGGAAGAGTGGGTCGTATTGACCACTATCGATGATCTCCCAAGTGAGGTCTCTATACGCCATGGAAGAAAGGTCA
>JBBPMU010001123.1:0-10549 GCA_038090475.1 Wakefieldia striispora | reverse complement strand
TTCGAGCTTGGGTCGAAGCATCGGATTTCAAGGACGACCGGGTCCTTACTACGGCGGTACTACTCCGCTTCGAAGGTTCTGCTGAGCCCTTTGCTCAGCAACAATTAGAGAAGTACCTGGGGAAAGACCCCATCTTCTACCCCACCTGGGACGATCTCCAGGAAACAATAAAGGGGTTTTTCCAGATCTCGATGCTCGCCCACCAGGCGTACAAGGAGCTGAGAGAGCTAAAACAGGGAACTTCTCGCATAGCGGACTTCTTGCAGAAGTTCGATGTCTTGGCTGTTGAGGCTGAGGTATCAGACGGAGAAGCAGTCCACCTTCTCAAGGTGGCGGTAAATTACCGCATTTACCAGGAGACCTCTCTCCATTCATCCATAGAGGCCGACAAGAAAACGGGGCATTGGTACCCCCCGTTGTCCAAGGAGTATATGAAGGTCAGGCAGATCTTCGAAAAGCTTGCAGAGGAAAGGGGGCAACCCCAACAAGGACCCCAGCGAGCTAAAGCTCCTCCAAGTAAACCCTGGTACTACCGACCGCCCGGTCCTCCCCCCCCCGCTCACACCTACCCAGCGCAGGGTACCTACCCGCGCTATTCACAATACGGCACCCAGCCTGGCAGAGGTGCTCCTATGGCCGTCGATCAGATGGCAACCACCGCAAATACGAGGCCAGCCGCCAGCCAACCTCGTCCCCTCCCTACGCCTCCTCCACAGGGGCAATTTTCATGTTACAACTGTGGTAAGCCTGGTCATCTGGCCAGAAACTGTCGGGCGCCCAAGCAGCCCTGACAACAACAAGTCCGCTCTCAATACTGGGGCGGATACCAAGGCCCCTGGTCGCAGGGTTACGCGACCAATTTCCCAGCGCTGCCCCAAGCGCCCCCCTCCCCGGCCGGCTACGCCACCCACAATGCTTCGTTCGTCACGGACGAAGCCAAAGCTTATTGGAGGGATCGCATCAGGGCAGAGATGGACAATAAAACCGCCGAGGCAGTAAAAGGACAAGGGTCCGGGTGAGCGAGGGTAGCTCGGCCCCCAGTACTATTTCATCAATATCTTTTTCCGAACAATTTTTCTTTTCTTTACTTGACGTAGAAGGCAGTGAGAATTTCTCCTATGATACCAATTCTACGAACAATATTTCATTTCATGGTACGGTAGATCATGTACCCGATTCCTCCTCCACTTCTGGAATGGCGACCCATTCAGGCGCGGCAGCAGAAGTAAAAAATACTGCACTTAATTCCGTTTTTATTGATAAAGACAATTCTTCCATCCATACATTACGTTTCATCTCTTCTTCGCCTTCAAACCCTCAGACTTTCATTCGCTCCACTCTTAATCACTCCGGACATCTTTCCCCCACTACTAATATTCGTTTCAGAAAACTTCAAGGATGGTATATGGTGTCGTGCAAGTCGTTGATCGACTCCGGCACCACGAACACTTTTATTGATAAAAAGTTTTGTGAAACTAACGGAATAATAGGAACCAGATTACCCACACCCATAGGGGTTTCAAATGCGGATGGGACAAACTCCTCTATAGGAGAGATTACCCACAAAGTTAACATCTTTGTGGAGATTAACGGACATTCAGAATTCATTGATGCATATGTCACTAATCTGGGAACGCACCCGATGTTTATAGGATACGATTGGCTCAATCGTCACAACCCAGAGATCAATTGGATTACCGGCGAAATCAAATTCGGCCGATGCACGACATACTGTCAACAGATGTCAAGAATGCGCTTACCGCCCACTTTCTTCAGTAGGGCGATGACAAGACAAGAAGAAACAGATCATATAAAGAGTATGGTACCAAACACTTACCACGAATTTCTAGAAGTATTCTCCGAAAAAGAATCGGAAAGGATGCCCACGCGCAAACCGTGGGATCACACTATCGAACTAAAAGAAGATTTCGTCCCCAAGAAAGGACGAGTTATACCTCTGTCACAATCAGAGATGGAAGAAGTAGCTAACTTCTTACAAAAGGAACTCAAAAAAGGATACATTCGACCGTCAAAATCACCTCAAACGGCCCCCGTATTTTTCATACCGAAAAAAGATGGTAAAAAACGTCTAGTCATGGACTATCGTTACCTAAACGAAGGAACAATTAAAAATGCTTACCCGCTTCCATTAATACCCTCTCTTATTGACAGACTACAAGGAGCGGATCTATTCACCACCATGGATCTACGGTGGGGATACAACAACGTCCGCATAAAAGAAGGAGACGAATGGAAAGCAGCGTTTGTAATGCCAATGGGAGCCTACGAGCCCCTGGTAATGTATTTTGGAAAGACAAACTCACCATCCACCTTTCAGAATATGATGAACGACATATTCAACGATATGTACGCAGTGGTAATCATTTTTATTGACGATTGTATGGTTTTCACTAGTGGAAAAACCCAACAAGAACATGAGAAAATTGTAAAAGAGGTACTCAAGCGGCTTCAAGAAAATGATTTATACGTTAAGCCCGAAAAATGCCACTTTTCGCAAAAGAAAGTAGATTTCCTTGGGATGGTCGTATCCCAAGAAGGGGTAGAAATGCAACAGTCGAAAGTTGCCGGAGTTTTGGACTGGCCAACGCCCTCCAAACTCAAACAAGTACAAGGCTTCTTGGGCCTTTGCAACTACTACCGACGTTTTATACCTAACTTCGCACACATAGCTAGACCATTAAACGATCTCACAAAGAAAGATACCCCCTTCAAATGGGGAAGTGACCAAGAATCAGCCTTCAAGAAGTTAAAAGAAGCATTTACGAAAGAATCCCTTCTGGCCTATCCCGACCAGAAGAAGCCCATGCAAGTCGAAACCGACGCATCGGACATAGCAACAGGAGCGGTACTCTCCATAAAAGATAATGATGGTATATGGAAGCCTTGCACTTTTATCTCTCACTCTTTCGACTCGGCAGAACAAAATTACCCTATTTATGATAAAGAACTTTTAGCAGTCATTCGCGCTCTACAGGACTGGAGACACTACCTTGTTGGTAGAGAAACCTTCGAAATATGGACGGACCATAAAAACTTGGAATACTGGAAAAAACCACAAACCCTGTCCCCCTGACAAGCAAGATGGCACGCTCTTTTACAAGAGTTCAACTACGTCATGTGCTACAAACCTGGCACACAGAACGGACGAGCAGACGCGCTCTCCCGAAGACCAGACCATGGCGACGCAGTAGAAAACCACAATTCAAACGTGGTAGTCATCCCTGAAAAAGACATAAAAGTGGTAAGTGCCCACGAAACGAGTTTAATTTCTCCATTTTTCGAGAAAATTCAGAAAGCGACTGCGCTACTAACCGAATCAGAGATACCACAGGACTTCACCTTCTGTGACGAAGAAAAGGTATATAAAAACAACAAATTTAAAATATTCATTCCACAATCTCTTCGAACCGAACTACTCATGTTATTCCAC
This sequence comes from Wakefieldia striispora, assembly GCA_038090475.1. Taxonomy (NCBI): domain Eukaryota; kingdom Fungi; phylum Basidiomycota; class Agaricomycetes; order Agaricales; family Hymenogastraceae; genus Wakefieldia; species Wakefieldia striispora. The sequence goes on along the minus strand of JBBPMU010001123.1, from coordinate 7,098 downwards.
GATTCCCCTGTAGCAGGACACGCAGGAAGGGCTCACACGAGTCATTTAATCTCCAGATTTTACACTTGGAACGGCATGACTAAAGACATCGCCGAATATATAGACCACTGCCAAGCGTGTGCCCTCACGAAGGGAAAGTCAACTGCACCAGCAGGAAAACTGTTACCCCTCGAGTCAGCATCTCGACTGTGGGAAGACCTCTCAATCGACTTCGTCACGGGCCTACCCCCTTCGAAGGGGTACGATTCTATTTGCGTCATTGTTGACCGATTTTCGAAAGAAGTTATATTTACCCCTTGCCTAAAAAAGATTTCTTCCCTAGATTTAGCAAAACTTTTTAGAGACGAAGTATGGTGCAATCATGGACTACCCTCGTCCATTGTCTCCGATCGAGGACCACAATTCATGTCGGAATTCACGAAACATCTGTGCAAGCTACTTGATATCAAACAAAGAATTTCCATGGCGTATCACCCCCAAACCGATGGTCAAACAGAACGCATTAATAGAGAAATGGAACAATATCTTCGGACTTACGTCGCTAAAAAACAAGAAGACTGGTGCGAATGGCTCAAACTCGCACAGTTCCAACACAACAATTCTCTTGGATCGGCTACGAACTCAACCCCGTTCACCATCACAAAAACCTATCAACCACGCCTGGGATTCGAAGGAACAAAAGGAGTTCCCTTCACAGATGACTGCAGTACCGCACACGAACAAGTGAAACAAGCACTCAACGAAACAAGACAACGGATGATCAAAAACGCGTCACAAAAACGCTCAGAAGCCCCTACATACGAAGTAGGGCAACAAGTATGGCTATCCACGGAGCACCTCAAGCTCCCGTACACTGCTAAAAAACTCACACAAAAATGGATCGGCCCGTACGAAATCACAAAAGTTCTTCCGAACACTGTAACGCTACGTCTACCTAAGACATTCACAATTCATCCCACCGTTAACGTTTCCAGAGTGAAACCATATAGAGAAACCTTGTCGGGACAACCAACTTGCAAACCCGACGCTATCATAGTCAATGACGAAGAATATGAGGAACACGAAGTGGACTACATCGTCACTTCTCGAATGAAAAATCGGAAATTGGAATACCTCGTCCATTGGAAAGGATGGGAAGAATCCGACCGCACCTGGGAGCCGGCAGACCATCTAAAAAACACACCAGAGGTGGTAAAAACATTCCACCAAGCCCACCCCTCCGCCCCAAGAAAACTACGCGGTTTATCTCCCTCTGAATTTAATTCCCTTTTCTCTGATTATTCTATCGATTTCCACTCTCGTTCCACCCTCACTCGTCTAGATTACGAAGCATAAAAAAGTTCTCTCCTCGTTGGGACGACTCGGACTTTAGAAGGGGTAATGTTATGATTTCATCATTCTATCTCGAACTTTTTACTTAACAAACCACTTCGCTATGCTCAGCCCTCGAAGGCGAGCACCAACATGTATTTCGTGTCACGTGACTATTCCCACGATCACGTGACGTCCCTCTTCTGGTACGCTCCTATGTCAGTATAAACTTCCTTCAGTCACGTGATCTGACACACGTGACCACCCCGGCACTTGCCGATTGGCCAATACGTTATCTTCTGCTCTTCTTTTGCCATTGGCCCGGCTTCCTCCTTATCTTCCTTTCCCATTGACTCTTAGACTATTACTAAAGATACGCGATCATCACATCGTACGATTCCCTTTTCCCTTTTTCTATTGGACGATAGCATACGCACAGCTTGGTCCGTGCACGATCTCCCCATGTATATAAGCTAGGTACTTTGTGACTGGAAACCCCAGTCTTATCTACTTGATTCTACTTCCCAGGGTAGGATTTAAGGATTACTCCTCGCTCACTGGGATTACTCTTACCTTCAACAATTCCACCTCTACACGACTTTCAACGATCCCTCCTCGCCGCATTCATTGCCGGGAAACCCTTAGAACCCAGTGCTCTTTCTCTCCTTTCTTCTTCTGGTTGTTTAAGTGTTACTTCGTATCATGTTTGGCAGCCGAAATGAAGGTGGTTTGGGAGAGGGAAGGATATGCACGGGGTTCATAGCCGTACATGAGGGAAAATGGGGATTGGTTGGTGACAGAGTGGACGTTGGAGTTGTGAGAGAATTCGGCCATAGGGAGGAGGGAGGCCCAAGTAGAGGGTTTTCCTTCGCAAAAGATCCGAAGGTAAGTTTCAAGTTCCTGGTTGACTCGTTCGGTCTCGCCGTCGGTTTGAGGATGGTAGGTGGTTGAGAGGGCGAGGTCATAGTTTAGTAGTCGGGCCAGTTCTCTAGCAAACACGGAGGTGAATTGGGGACTGCGATCCAAGATAAGCTTGTCGTGGAGTCTGAAACGGGGGAAAACTTGAGAGAAAAATAGGGAGGCCACCCCTTCTGTTGCGAAGCAATACTCAAACAAGGAAAAGAGCAGGAGAGAAGACTTAAGGCGTTGGGTTCCAAAGGGGAACCGGCGACGAAGGCTGCGAGAAGTGCTAGGGGAAAGTCGTGAAGAGGCGGAATGATTGATGGTAGAGGAGTCCAAGTGAGAAGAGAGTATATCCTTAATTCACTACCCTTGGAAGTAGGAACAAGTAGATAAGACTGGGGAAACCAGTCGACTATGTACATGGGTTTAAATAGTGTCTACCTATCGTGCACGGACCATGCAGTGCGTATCGTATCGTCCAATGAGAAAAAGAATTAAGGAATCGTACCATGCGAAGGGCGCGTATCGTGAGTCATCGTCTATGAGTAAAGATAAGGATGATAAGGAAGAGCCAATAGCGAAAGAAGAGCGGAAGATGAGCTATCGGCCAATCGGCAAGTGCCGCCAGGGGTCACGTGTGTCAGATCACGTGACAGAAGAAAGTTTATACTGACATAGGAGCGTACCAGAAGAGGAACGTCATGTGATCGTGTGAAAGAGTCACGTGATGAGAATTACATGTTGGGACTCGTCTTCGAGGACTGAGTCTAGCGAAAGAGTTCGTTAAAGGTAAAAAGTTCGAGATAGAATGATGAAATCATAACATTACCCCTTCTAAAGTCCGAGTCGTCCCGACGAGGAGAGAACTTTTTCAGGCTTCGTAGTCTAGACGGGTGAGCGCAGAACGCGAGTGAAAATCGATTGAGTAATCTTGGAAAAGGGAAGAGAACTCCGCTGTGGATAGTCCGCGGAGTTTTCGTGGGGCGGCTGGGTGGGCTTGGTGAAATTGTTTAACCACCTCTGGTGCGTTTTTGAGATGGTCCGCCGGCTCCCAGGTGCGGTCGGATTCCTCCCATCCTTTCCAATGAACGAGGTATTCTAGTTTTCGATTTTTCATTCGTGAAGTGACGATGTAGTCAACTTCGTGTTCTGCGTATTCTTCGTCATTAACTATGATAGCATCGGGTTTTCTGGTGGGTTGTCCCGATAGGGTCTCTCTGTAAGGTTTAACTCGTGAAACATTAACGGTAGGATGAATTGTGAACGTCTTTGGTAGACGTAGCGTGACGGCGTTCGGAAGTACTTTAAGAATTTCGTAAGGGCCTATCCATTTTTGCGTAAGTTTCTTTGCTGTATACGGGAGCTTGAGGTGCTCCGTGGATAGCCATACTTGTTGCCCTGCTTCGTATGCTGGGGCTTCCGTACGTTTTCGTGACGCATTTTTGATCATCCGTTGTCTAGTTTCGTCGAGTGCCTTTTTTACTTCGTCGTGGGAAGTTCGGCAATCATCTGTGAAATTATCTCCTTTTCCTCCTTCAAATCCTAACCGTGGTTGGTACGTTTTTGTGATAGCGAACGGGGTCGAATTGGTGGCCGACCCAAGAGAGTTGTTGTGCTGGAACTGGGCGAGTTTGAGCCATTCGCACCAGTCTTCTTGTTTCTTCGCTACGTAGGTGCGAAGGTATTGTTCCATCTCTCTATTAATGCGTTCCGTTTGACCATCGGTTTGTGGATGATAGGCGGTGGAGATTCTTTGTTTGATGTCTAAAATTTTACACAGATGTTTGGTGAACTCCGAGACGAATTGCGGGCCTCGGTCGGATACTATGGAAGAGGGCAAGCCATGGTTGCACCAGACTTCATCGCGGAAAAGCTTAGCTAAATCTAAAGAAGAAATCTTTTTTAAGCATGGGGTGAATATAACTTCTTTTGAAAATCGGTCAACGATGACACAAATAGAATCATACCCCTTCGAAAGGGGTAGTCCCGTGACGAAGTCAATGGATAAATCTTCCCACGGTCGTGAGGCCGACTCGAGAGGTAACAGTTTTCCTGCTGGTGCGGTTGACTTTCCCTTCGTGAGGGCGCATGCTTGGCAGTGGTCTATGTATTCGGCAATATCTTTAGTCATGCCGTTCCAAGTATAAAATCGGGAAATGAGATGGCTCGTGCGAGCCCTTCCTGCGTGTCCTGCTACAGGGGAGTCATGAAATAGCGTTAGTAGTTCTATTCGAAGGGGGAGTGGAATGAAAATTTTGAATTTTTCGTTTTTATATACCTTTTCTTCTTCACAGAATATGAATCCCTGTGGAACTTCTGATTCTTTCAGTAACGCCGTAGCTTTTTGTATTTTTTCGAAGAATGGAGAAATTAAGGAAACCTCGTGTGAGTTTACCGCTTTTATATCCTTTTCGGGGATGACTATCACATTTTCGTTGTGTTTCTCTACTGCGTCGCCATGGTCAGGTCTTCGGGAGAGCGCGTCAGCTCGTCCGTTTTGCGTGCCTGGTTTGTAGCACATGACGTAGTTGAACTCTTGTAGTAGAGCGTGCCATCTCGCTTGTCGAGGGGATAGGGTCTGCGGCTTTTTCCAATACTCGAGGTTTTTATGATCCGTCCATATTTCGAATGTTTCGCGACCAACTAAATAGTGTCGCCAGTCCTGTAAGGCGCGAATGACTGCTAGAAGCTCCTTGTCATAAATGGGATAATTTCTTTCTGCGGAATCGAATGAATGAGAAATGAAGGCACATGGCTTCCATATACCGTCTTCGTCCTTGATTGAAAGGACGGCTCCTGTTGCTATATCGGATGCGTCGGTTTCGACTCGCATAGGCTTCCTCTGGTCCGGGTAGGCCAGAAGGGAATCTTTTGTAAATGCTTCTTTTAATTTCTTGAAAGCCGATTCTTGATCGCTTCCCCATTTGAAGGGGGTATCTTTCTTCGTTAAATCGTTTAGCGGTCGTGCTATGTGGGCAAAGTTAGGTATAAATCTCCGGTAATAGTTGCAAAGGCCTAAAAAGCCTTGTACTTGTTTGAGTCTGGTAGGCGTGGGCCAGTCCAAAACTCCCGCAACCTTTGATTGTTGCATTTCTACCCCTTCTTGGGATACGACCATCCCAAGGAAATCTACTTTTTTCTGCGAAAAATGGCATTTTTCGGGCTTAACGTACAAGTCGTTTTCTTGAAGCCGCTTGAGTACCTCTTTCACGATCTGTTCATGCTCATATTGAGTCTTTCCGCTAGTGAAGACCATACAATCGTCAATAAAGATGATAACGACCGCGTACATATCGTTGAAAATATCGTTCATCATATTCTGAAAGGTAGAAGGTGAGTTCGTTTTTCCGAAGTACATTACCAGGGGCTCGTAGGCTCCCATGGGCGTGACAAACGCCGCTTTCCATTCGTCTCCTTCTTTTATGCGGACGTTGTTGTACCCCCACCGTAGGTCCATGGTGGTGAACAAGTCCGCTCCTTGCAATCTGTCGATAAGTGAAGGGATTAGTGGTAACGGGTATGCGTTTTTTATAGTTCCTTCGTTAAGGTAACGATAGTCCATGACTAATCGTTTCTTACCATCCTTCTTGGGTATAAAGAATACGGGAGCCGTCTGAGGTGATTTAGAGGGTCGAATGTACCCTTTCTTGAGTTCTTTCTGTAAGAAGTTAGCTACTTCCTCCATCTCTGTTTGGGACAGAGGTATCACTCGTCCCTTTTTGGGAACGAAGTCGTCCTTTAATTCGATAGCATGATCCCACGGTTTGCGCATGGGCATCCTTTCCGATTCCTTTTCGGAGAATACATCTAAAAATTCGTGATACGTACTTGGGACCAATGATTTAATGTGGTCCTCTTCTTCTTTTCTTGTCATCGCCCTGGTGAAGAATGTGGGCGGTAATCGCATTCTCGACATCTGTTGGCAGTACGTTGTGCATCGGCCGAACTTGATGTCGCCGGTAATCCAATCTATTTCCGGGTTGTGGCGATTAAGCCAGTCATAACCTATAAACATCGGGTGCGTTCCCAAGTTAGTCACATACGCATCGATGAATTCTGAATGTCCGTTAATTTCAATGAAAACGTTAACCTTATGCGTGATCTCTCCGATAGAGGAGTTGGATCCATCCGCGTTTGAGACCCCAATGGGTGCGGGTAATCTTGTTCCTATAATTCCATTAGTTTCGCAAAATTTCTTATCTATAAAGGTATTCGTGGCGCCTGAGTCGATCAACGACTTGCATGACACCGTATGCCATCCTTGCAGTTTCCTGAAACGAATATTAGTGAGAGGAGAAAGATGTCCGGAGTGATTAAGGGTTGAACGGATAAAAGTCTGAGGGTTAGAAGGTGAGGATGAAACGAAACGTAGTGTAGATGTGAAAGAACTGTCTTTATCAGTAAAAACGGAATTAAGCGCAGTATATTTTTCTTCTGCTGCCGCGCCCGAATGGGTCGCCGTTCCAGAAGTGGAGGAGGAGTCGGATACATGATCTACTGTATCGTGAATGGGAATATTGTTCGTAGAATTGGTATCATAGGAGAAAGTCTCACTGCCTTCTACGTCAAGTAATGAAAAAAAGAATTGTTCAGAAAATGAAATGTTCGACGAATTACAAACCGGGGCCGGGCTACCCTCTTTCACCCGGACCCTTGTCCTTTTACCGCTTCTGCGGCCTTGTGATCCATCTCTGCCCTGATGCGATCCCTCCAGTATGCTTCGGCCTCGTCTGTTACGAACGAGGCGTTGTGCGCCGCACATCAGCAAAACCAGGGATAGTTGGACAGTACTGGACAGTACTGGACAGTGTCATAGTGCTCATAGTGAGGTCCCATATAGATAGTGCTTTCACAGTTACCATAGTCTATCATAGTGTTCATAGT
>JBBPMU010001122.1:0-10557 GCA_038090475.1 Wakefieldia striispora | reverse complement strand
AAGGACCACTCCGCTTACTCTTTGATCTACCTCGATCAACACTAGTGAGTTGTCTCTCTCCTAGTGTCCATAACCTCTGCCCTTTCGCCCTTGCTGTGCGAAAGCCTAGTCACTTAGGTGATTAGAGCTCAAAGCGATCGCCTGGTTCGATTGCTTTACCACTATCTTAATGAACATATGGTCAAAATTGCCTATCCTCTTCCGCTCATTCCTGACCTCATGGACAAACTCCGAGGATCGAACATCTTTACCAAGATGGACGTTCGATGGGGGTTCAACAACATTCGCATCAAAGATGGCGACCAATGGAAAGCAGCATTTATCACTCCATTCGGCCTCTACGAACCCCTCATCATGTTCTTCAGAATGTGCAATGGCCCCCTGACATTCCAAGCATTTATGGACCACTACTTTGGCAACATGATGGCTGAAGGATGGCTTATCATCTACATGGACGACCTCTTGATCCACACCAAGGACAATCAAGATCTTCATGACAAACGGACTTGTTGTGTTTTGGACCAAATGGCGGAACTCCACCTACACCTCAAACTGGAAAAGTGTTCTTTTTCCAAGAAATCCGTTGACTTTTTAGGAATGATCATTGCCGAAGGCGAAATATGCATGGACCCTGCCAAGCTCTCTGCCATCAAGTCTTGGGTCCACCCAACCTCTGTCAAGGGTGTCTGATCATTGCTCGGGTTTTGCAATTTTTACAGGAAATTTATTGCCAACTTTTCAGCAATCGCTGTGCCCCTCATCGCCCTCACCAAGAAATCCACCAATTGGGAATGGAAGGACAACCAACAATGATCATTTGACAAACTGAAGGAAAAGTTCCTCTGTCTGCCAGTCCTCTCTATGCCTGATCCCCAGTGCCCCTTTACTGTCATGACTGACACCTCCCTCACTGGTGCCAGTGCAGTCCTCATGCAAAAAGACATCAACAGCAATCTTCACCCATGCTCTTACTTCTCTTGCACATTCTCCCCCACCGAGCGCAATTATGACATCTATGATCACGAGCTACTTGCAGTAATCAAGGCCCTTGAGGAATGGCACCAATACCTCAGTGGTACTCCTCACCCTGTGACTATAATCACCGACCACAAGAATTTGGCCTATTTCAAAGAACCCCATAAACTCTCCCATCACCACACTTGATGGATGCTCTTTTTGCAGGACTTCAACATCCTCTATGACACCCACCCCAGATCCTTTATGGGTCCCACTGATGCTCTATCCTGGAAGGACTTTGTCGATACCTCCGAGGATAACCAGGACGTTGTCCTTCTGGACCCCAAACACTTCATAAATGACATCGACGCCGACCTTGCGAACAAAATCACTGAGTCAACCCCCACTGACCCCGTTGTTCAGAAAGCCCTGCTGGCACTCCAGAATGGCAGCTCTCTATTCCCTTGAGCTTCCCCCAAGGACTGGGAATTCCATGACAGATCCCTTTTCTTCCAGGGACGCCTCTACATCCCTGATGCCGTCCAGAAGGAACTTGTCACTTCAATCCACAACTCCCCTGCCACTGGTCACCCTGGCTACTTCTGCTTACTCCACCTCCTCCGTTGAGACTACTGGTGGCCCGGAATGGCTACCTTTGCTTGCAAATTCATCGCCGGTTGTGCCACCTGCCAGGCCAACAAGGTCATCACCCACCCCACCACCCCTCTGCTATCCCCCATTCCATCCAAGGTGACCCACCCCTTCCAGCAGATCTCCATGGATCTCATCACCGATCTTCCCACGTCAGATGGCCATGATTCTATTTATGGTCATGGTCAACCATGGTCTTACAAAGGGGGTAATTTACATCCCTTGTTCAAAATCTATCACCACCGAGGGTGTTGCAACCCTATTCTTTTCTCAGGTTTTCCCCCGTTTTGGCCTCCACGACAAGCTTATCTTGGATCATGGCCCTCAATTTGCCTCTGCATTCATCAGAGAACTCGCACATCTCCTGAATTACGACCTTGCCCTTTCTACCACCTACCATCCCCAAACCAATGGTGAAACTGAATGGGTAAACCAAGAACTCGAAACCTATCTTCAGATCTTCTGTGAAGGAAAACTGACCACTTGGGCATCCCTTCTCCCTATGGCTGAATTCTCCCACAACTCCAATGTCCACTCCATCACCAACCAATCCCCGTTTTCCCTCATGTATGGATATGAACCCTGTTCCTATCCCTCTCTCTCTCGCACCACGTTCATTCTGGCTGCCGAACAACACCTTACCAAACTTGATGAAGCTAGAATGGAAGCTCTTGCCACCCACCAAAAGGTGCAAGACGACATGAAATCCCACATCACCACCAAGTTCACTCCCTGGAAAGTCAGACAGAAAGTCTGGCTTGACAACAAGAACCTAAAATTAGGCTACCAATCCTGGAAACTATCCCCTTGACGAGAAGGCCCCTTCTAAATCACTCAAGTCATCTCTCCCATTTCCTATCGACTCAAACTGCCTCCTACCTGGAAGATTCATGACATCTTCCATGCCTCTATCCTCTCCCCTTATCGAGAAACTGATGAACATGGCCCTTCCTTCTTATGCCCGCCACTGGATCTTCTTGGATCAGAAGAAGAATATGAAGTCGAAGCCATTGTGGGACATCGGGGTTCCACACGGAATCCACAGTTCCTTATCAAATGGAAAGGCTATCCATCTTCTGACAATACATGGGAACCGCCATCCAATTTGGTAAATTCCAAGACTCTCCTCAACATATATAAAGCCTCTCATCCCAAGGCTTTTCCCTCGTTCCGACCCCCTCCTACATGATTGAAATCACCTTCTCCCTCATCGTATTCATCGTCTTCTCTGCCCTCACACTTTTCTTTTTCTATTCCATCTTTGCCATTGCCCTCAAACTCCAATACTCTCGCAAAGCCCTCTTCTTCATCCTCCACATCACTCTCAATGGAATCTCTGTCGGAATTGTTTCGCCCCACAATGTCACCACCCCCATACTTCGCTACTCCACCAGCACAACCTACTCTGGCTGGATGGCTGAGGTGGATGGTTGGAATGATTCTTGAGTCTTTCCATTCCCGTTCATCTTCTCATTTCACACTTCCTCCTTCCTCCCCTCCTATGCCAGAAACCCCACCTGCATCCCCTACGGCATACTTGGAAATTCCCCTCGACGCCCTGCTGTCCACTCTGGACCCCATTCCTATTTTTCTAGATAGACTCCCACGTTTCCATCGAAACATCCTCTATGCTGCAATCATCTCTTCACCCCCACTCGCAATCCCACTCACGAACCTTCCCCTATCCTCTCACTTGACAGTCATCCCACTCCTCCTCCAGGTGTTCCAAAACTCAATCCTCTGATCTGAGATCCAACAGCAGTCTCCCATCCAACTTGGAGAATCTTGGGCTGTGGCCCTCTCCTATTCCATTCAGGGCACTGGAGGGATTATACTCGATGCCCTTGACCATGTTGGGTTCGGAATTTTCATCCCTACCCTCCCAGCGAACAATGTCCAACCCCTCCTCCGAACCACCCTCATCAGCCTCTCTCCTCTCCAGCAATGGGACTATCTCTCAGCCACTGAGCTCCCTCCGAGCCACCCTCTGGGACAGACAACTCATCTCTACCCCTCTGCCAGACCTCTATTACCCGCCCCCATCCCTACCTATCCTATCTGACCTGATGAGCTGGACGCCACTTCCTTACCCTCTCTTAATGCCATCCCTCCCCCATATTCTCCCAACAGTCAACCTCTTCCCTGATGACCCACGCCTGGACCAGATGTGCCCTATCTGGGATCTACTGGACCTGGACCACATCTTCAGTCATCCACTCCGACTATCAAGCTCGACCTTAACAAGGTTAGAGAATTTCTCACAACCCTATCTGAACTCACAGAGCCAGTCACCTCTGAAGCGAAGCGTCACTCAAACAAACTAAAGGAGAGATAGAAATGAGCATGCCGGATTCTAAAGGTTTACCGGCAAGGAAGGCGGCGATGAGAGATTTCTTGAAGTCGTGGAGAGGAGGAATGTTGGATAGAGTAGTAGTCCAAGTAGATGAGGAGAATATCCTTAAATCACTCCCTTGGTAGAATGATCAAGTAGATAAGACTGGGGAAACCAGTTGACTAAGTACATGGGTTTAAATAGTTCTGAGTATTGTGCACGGACCAAGCTGTGCATATCATATTGTCCAATGATAAAAGAGGAAGAGAATCATATGATGCAAGGATCGCGTATCTTCGAGTAAGCATCTATGAGTCAATGAGAAAGCGAGATAAGGAGAGTGCTGGGCCAATGGCAAAAGAAGAGCGGAAGATAAGTAATCGGCCAATCAGCAAGTGCTGAGGTGGTCACATGTGTCAGATCACATGACTGAAGGAAGTTTATACTGACATAGGAGCGTACCAAAAGGGGAACATCACATGATCGTGTGAAAGAGTCATGTGACATGAAATACATGTTGGTGCTCGCCTTCAGGGGCTGAGCATAGCGAAGTGGTTCATTAAGTAAAAAGTTCGATGAAGAATGATGAAATCATAACATTACCCCTTCTAAGGTCCGAGTCGTCCCGACGAGGAGAGAACTTTTTTATGCTTCATAGTCTAGATGGGTGAGCGCTGAGTGCGAGTGGAAATCGATAGAATAGTCAGAAAATAAAGAGTTGAATTCTGTGGTGGTTAAACCTTGTAGTTTTCTAGGGGCAGAGGGGTGGGCTTGGTGGAAGGATTTAATGACATCTGGGGCATTTTTAAGGTGATCTGCGGGTTCCCAGGTATGGTCTGATTCTTCCCATCCCTTCCAGTGGACGAGGTACTCTAATCTCTGACTTTTCATGCATGAAGTGACTATGTAGTCCACTTTGTGCTCTGCATATTCTTCATCATTGACTACAATGGCATCGGGTTTTCTGGTGGGTTGCCCTGGTAAAGTTTCTCTATAGGGTTTAACTCGTGAAATATTAACGGTAGGATGAATAGTAAACGTCTTTGGAAGACGTAGCATGACAGTGTTGGGAAGTACTTTGGTAATTTCATAGGGTCCAATCCATTTTTGCATGAGTTTTTTCGCTGTATAGGGGAGCTTGAGATGTTCCGTGGATAGCCAGACCTGTTGCCCCACTTCATATGTGGGGGCTTCTGAACATTTTCTTTCCGCGTTTTTGATCATCCTTTGTTGTGTTTCATCGAGTGCTTGTTTGATCTCATCATGGGAATTCTTGCAATTATCTGTGAAAGTGACTCCTTTGGCATTCTCAAATCCTAACCATGGTTGGTATGTTTTTGTGATCATGAATGGGGTCGAGTTGGTGGCTGACCCAAGAGAGTTGTTGTGTTGGAACTGTGCAAGTTTTAGCCATTCGCACCAGTCTTCTTGTTTCTTTGCTACATAAGTGTGAAGATATTGTTCCATCTCTCTATTAATTTGTTCAGTTTGACCATCGGTTTGGGGATGATAGGCAGTGGAGATTTTTTGTTTGATATCTAGGATTTTGCACAGATGCTTTGTGAATTCCGAGACGAATTGTGGGCCTCGGTCGGATACGATAGAAGAGGGTAAGCTGTGGTTGCACCAGACTTCATCTCTGAATAGTTTCGCTAAATCTAATGATGAAATCTTTTTTAAACAAGGGGTGAATATAACTTCTTTGGAGAATCAGTCTACAATAATGCAAATTGAATCATACCCCTTCGATGGAGGTAGTCCCGTGACAAAATCGATAGATAAGTCTTCCCATGGTCGTGAGGCTGACTTGAGGAGTAACAGTTTTCCTGCTGGTGCAGTTGACTTTCCCTTCGTGAGGGCACACACTTGGCAGTGATCTATATATTCAGTGATGTCTTTAGTCATGCCATTCCAGATGTAAAATCAAGAAATAAGGTGACTCGTGCGAGCCCTTCCTGCATGTCCTGCTATAGGGGAATCGTGGAATAATGTTAGCAGTTCGGTTTGTAGAGAGCTAGGGATGAAAGTTTTGAGTTTATCGTTTTTGTATACCTTTTCGTCATCGCAGAAGATAAACCCCTGTGGGATTTCTGATTCTGTTAGCAATGCCATCGCTTTTTGTATTTTTTTCAAGAAAGGAGGGACCATGGTGATTTTGTGCAAGTTTACCATTTTTGTATCTTTTTCTGGAATTACCACTACGTTCATATTGTGATTTTCTACTGTGTCGCCATGGTCAGGTCTTCAGGAGAGCGCATCAGCTCATCCGTTCTGCATGCCTGGTTTGTAACACATGACGTAGTTGAACTCTTGAAGTAGAGCATGCCATCTCGCTTGGCGAGGGGATAACGTTTGTGGCTTCTTCCAATACTCAAGATTTTTGTGGTCTGTCCATATTTCGAAAGTTTCGTGGCCTACTAAGTAGTGGCGCCAGTCTTGTAGAGCGTGGATCACTGCTAAAAGTTCTTTATTGTAAATGGGGTAATTTCTTTCAGCGGAATCAAAAGAATGAGAAATGAAAGCGCAGGGCTTCCATATACCGTCATTGTCTTTTACAGATAACACTGCTCCTGTCACTATATCAGATGCGTCTGTTTCCACGCACATTGGCTTCTTTTGGTCTGGGTAAGCCAAAAGGGATTCTTTTGTAAAAGCTTCTTTCAACATTTTGAACACCTTTTCTTGGTCGCTTCCCCATTTGAAGGGGGCATCTTTCTTTGTTAAATCGTTTAATGGTCATGCTATATGGGTGAAATTAGGGATAAACTGTCGATAGTAGTTGCAAAGGCCTAGAAAGCCTTGTACTTGTTTGAGTCTGGTAGGCGTAGGCCAGTCCAGAACTCCTGCAACTTTAGATGGTTGCATTTCTACCCCTTCTTGGGATACAATCATCCCAAGGAAGTCTACTCGTTTTTGCGAGAAATGGCATTTTTCGGGCTTGACATATAAGTCATTTTCTTGAAGCCATTTGAGTACCTCTCGCACGATCTGTTCGTGTTCTTCTTGGGTTTTTCCACTAGTGAAAATCATACAATCGTCAATAAAGATGATTACCATTGCATACATATCGTTAAAGATGTCATTCGTCATGTTCTGGAAAGTGGAGGGTGAGTTTGTCTTTCTGAAGTACATTACCAAAGGTTTGTAGGCCCCCATGGGTGTGACGAATGCTGCTTTCCATTCGTCTCCTTCTTTTATTTGGACGTTGTTGTACCCCCACCATAGATCCATGGTGGTAAACAGGTCCGCTCCTTGGAGTCTGTCAATGAGAGAAGGAATAAGGGGCAATGGGTAAGTGTTTTTGATCGTTCCTTCATTAAGGTACCGATAATCCATGACTAGACATTTTTTACCATCTTTCTTCAGTATGAAAAACATGGGAGCTGTTTGTGGCGATTTTGAGGGTCATATGTACCCTTTCTTTAGCTCTTTCTGTAAAAAGTTAGCTACTTCTTCCATCTCTGTTTGTGACAGAGGTATCACTCGTCCTTTTTTGGGGACGAAGTCTTCTTTTAGCTCGATGGCATGATCCCACAGTTTGCGTGTAGGCATCCTTTCCAATTTGTGTTTGGAGAATACTTCTAAAAATTCATGGTAAGTTTCTGGAACCATACTTTTTATATAGTCCTTTTCTTCTTTCTGTGTCATCACCCTGGTGAAGAAAGTGGGTGGCAATTGCATTCTTGACATCTGTTGGCAATAGTTTGTGCATTGGCCGAATTTTATTTTGCCGGTAATCCAGTTGATCTCGGAGTTGTGGCGGTTTAGCCAGTTGTATCCTATAAACATAGGGTGCGTTCCAAGGTTAGTCACATAAGCGTCTATGAATTCTGAGTGTCCGTTTATTTCAATGAATACATTAACCTTGTGGGTGATCTCTCCTATAGAGGAGTTAGATCCGTCCGCGTTGGATACCCCTATGGGTGCAGGTAGTCTGGTTCCTATAATTCCATTAGTGTCACAAAACTTTTTATCAATAAATGTGTTCATGGCGCCTGAGTCGATCAATGACTGGCAAGACACCGTATACCATCCTTGAAGTTTCCTGAAACGAATATTAGCTAGAGGAGAGAGATGTCTGGAGTGATTAAGTGTGGAACGAATGAAGGTCTGAGGGTTGGAAGGGGAAGTGGAAGTGAAACATAACGTAGTTGTGAAAGAATTGTCTTTATCAATAAAAACGGAATTAAGTGCAGTATATTTTTCTTCTGCTTCCATGCCCAAGTGGGACGCCGTTCCAGAAGTGGGGGAGGAAGCAGATACATCATCTAGCGTATCATGAAATGAAAGATTGTCAGTAGAATGGGTATCATAGGAGAAATTCTCGCTGCCTTCTACGTCAAGTAATGAAAAGAAGAATTGTTCTGAAAAGGAAACGTTCAATGAATTACAAATTGGGGCTGAGCTACCCTCTTTTACCCAGACCCTTGTCCTTTTACCGCCTTGGCGGCCCTTTGGTCCATTTCTGCACAGATCCGGTCTCTCCAGTAGGCTTCTGCCTCGTCCGTAATGAATGAAGCATTGTGGGCAGCATAACTTGCTGGTGGAGGCGGCGGAGCCAGGGGGAGTGGGGGAAAGTTGGTCACATATGCCTGTGACCCAGGCCCTTGGTTGTAGGGGTATCCACCCCAGTGCTGTTGGTGCAGAGTGCCGCCTTGGTATTGCACCTGTCTAGGGGTGTGACAATTTCAGGCTAAGTGACCTGGCTTACTGCAGTTGAAACAAAGGAATTGCCCCTGCGGTTGGGTGTGTGGGGGGGTTGGGAGAGGGCGAGGTTGGCTGGCGGCTGGCCTCAGGTTGGTGGATGTTGTTGTCATGTTGATGACCATAGGGGCACCTCTGCCAGGCTGGGTGCCATAAGACAAATATTGGGGTCGGGGGGTGGTGTACTAGGAAGGGGGTGCGGGAGGACGGTAGTACCAGGGTTTTGTGGGAGGGGGAGCCTTCACTCGCTGTGGTCCTTGCTGGGGTTGCCCCCTTTCCTCAGCGAGCTTTTCAAACACCTGTCCTACTCACATATATTCTTTGGACAGTGGGGGATACCAGTGTACAGTCTTCTTGTCTGCTTCCAACGAGGAATGCAGTCAGACTTCTTGATATATGTGGTAGTTTACCACTGCTTTTAGGAGGTGGATGGCCTCGCCATCCGATATTTCAGCTTCAACAGCCAAGACATTGAACTTCTGGAGGAAGTCCGCGATTCTGGAGGAGCCCTGTTTTAATTCTCTCAAGTCCTTGTAAGCTTGGTGTGTTAACAAGGAAATTTGAAAGAACCCCTTTATAGTTTCCTGGAGGTCATCCCAGGAGGGGTAGAAGATTGGGTCCTTCCCCAGAAGTTTCTCCATCTGTTGCTGAGCGAAGGGCTCAGCAGATCCCTCAAACCTTAGTAGGACCGCCATGGTGAGGACATGGTCGTCCTTGAAGTCGGATGCTTCAACCCAAGCTCAAAGCTTGGTCCACCACATCTGGAACTTCTTTTTGTTGCCATCCCACTTCCCTAGTTTGGCTAAACGTTTGTAGGCGTCCTTTTCGCCTTTCTCCTCTAGCTGACAAATAAATTCGCACGCATAGATGGATTTGTTGGATTCCAGCATAGGGAGAATGGGTTGTGAGGAGGAAGAGGCCTGTCTGGACATGTTGGGGGGTCGGTAGTCTACAGGGGATTGGAATGGTTCCTCCTGGATGGAGGGGGAGGACGATCGAGTGGATGGGGGAGTAGGTGAGTCAGGAGGTTCCAACACGATGGCTTACTGGCCCGACTAAGCGGACCTCTGGGCTGCTATCGTGAGGGGCATCCCTCGAATAACCTTTTTGAGAGAGGCTCGCCCTCTGAGGTAGGGGTGGGTTGAGAACTGTTTGTTGTAGGTGAAATGAACTTTCGTTCGAGGGGCAGGTGGGGTGGGGTATCAGTGAGCAGATGTATGCATATGCTTAGTTTGCAACGTAAAGTCTGCAAACAGATGTCTCGACTCGGAGTCAGAGATGGTGGGATGCAAAGTCCTCTGGTACGGTCCTGCCGCTCGAAGGGTAGTCTTATCTAAGTGAAGTGAAGTGTCACTCAAACAAACTAAAGGAGAGATAGAAATGAGCATGCCAGATTCTAAAGGTTTACCAGCAAGGAAGGCGACGATGAGAGATTTCTTGAAGTTGTGGAGAGGAGGAATGTTGGATATAGTAGTCCAAGTAGACGAGGAGAATATCCTTAAATCACTCCCTTGGTAGAATGATCAAGTAGATAAGACTGGGGAAACCAGTTGACTAAGTACATGGGTTTAAATAGTTCTGAGTATTGTGCATGGACCAAGCTGTGCATATCATATCATCCAATGATAAAAGAGGAAGAGAATCATATGATGCGAGGATCGCATATCTTCGAGTAAGCATCTATGAGTCAATGAGAAAGTGAGATAAGGAGAGTGCCAGGCCAATGGCAAAAGAAGGGCGGAAGATAAGTAATTGGCCAATCGGCAAGTGCCGGGGTGGTCACGTGTGCATCAGCAAAACAACCCTTTGCCTGGACAGTACTACCCAGACTGTGACAGACTCTCACAGCAAGGTACCTAACTGGCTAGAGCTGTCCAGAAAATGTCAAAAAAATCCCATCTATAAACTGGTCT
>JBBPMU010001121.1:0-10558 GCA_038090475.1 Wakefieldia striispora | reverse complement strand
CTACGGCGTTCCACCCACAAACGGACGGACAGACGGAACGGATCAACAGAGAACTTGAGCAATACCTTCGCACTTATGTCGCGAAGAAGCAAGAAGAATGGGCTGAGTGGATCAAACTCGCCCAATTTCAACATAACAATTCGCTCGGATCCGCGACCGGAACAACCCCGTTCGCCATAACCAGGAAATACGCCCCACGACTAGGCTTCGAAGGAGACCTTTCAAGAAGTGGTGAATTCGCGAAGGATTGCAAATCCTCGCATGACCAAGTAAAGAAGGCTTTAGAAGACTCACGATTACGGATGAAAAAGCAAGGAGATAGGAAAAGATCTGACGCACCGATATACGAAATCGGCCAAAAAGTTTGGTTATCCACGGAGCATCTTAAACTCCCATACGCGACAAGAAAGCTGATGCAGAAATGGATAGGACCATACGAAATTTTGCAGATCCTACCGAACGCGGTCACCCTCCGCCTCCCAAAAAATATAGCGATTCATCCCACGGTCAATGTCTCTAGAGTCAAACCGTACAAAGAAGTCCTCCCTGGTCAAAAGAAGACCAAACCCGACGCCATCGAGGTCAATGATGAAGGATACGAAGAACACGAGGTCGACTACATCGTCGCCTCCAGATTAAACAAGAAGAAGCTCGAATACCTCGTCCACTGGCTGGGCTGGGATGAAACCGACCGTACCTGGGAGCCCGCCGAAAATTTGCGAAATGCCCCAGAAAAGATTAAAGAATTCAAACGGAAGAATCCCGGTGCCCCCCGAAGCCTACGAGGACTAGAGATGAACGAGTTTCTTTCTTTGTTTAAAAACTATTCAACAGATTTCATCCCTACCACTGGGATATGTTCTCGTATCGACCTTGAAGCGTCGTACCAAGTCGGGACGACTTGATTCTAAAGAGGGGGTAATGTTACGAACCCCATATTTTATTCCTGAAAGACGCTATCTTTTACTGACACTTTAAAGACCTTTTCACTTAGACTCCCTTTCTTGCGGCAATCCGACTGAAGAACGCCGTGTACATGTATTTCGAAGATCACGTGACTCGAGGTCACCTGATGTTTATCTTTTGGTACGCTCCTATGACAGTATAATTTCCTTCTGTCACGTGATCTGTCACACGTGACCATTTCGCGGCATTTGCCGATTGCCGTCAGTCGAGACCTTCAGACTTATTCCCGGCGGCACCTCTTTGGGAATAACCCCTTTTCTATTTTTGGACACATTGACGATTTCACACTTAGTCATTTCCTCTTACGATGTTACCCGATCGTGATCGTATCGGAAGGCACGTGCCATAGAGAGCAGTGCATCTTACTCATCTCGTTTTACTCATGATACGTTTCTATCGGACAGACATTCCCATTTTCGGATTACCAGGTTTGACACCTGACGAACACTTACCATACAGAGTATTCCCTCATTCGGAGGATGGTCTGTGCGCATATCGCCAGACACTATTTAAGTAGATACACCTTGTAGACTGGTTCTCCAGTCTTCGCTACTTGATAATCATACGCCAAGGTGATTGTTTCTAGGCAAGACCCCTTTGAGATATTTCGAAGGGAATACTTGGTTTACCTCTTTCATTTACACTCCTAGCCAGAGGATAAACCGGCGCTCTTTCTTTACTACTACGACGATACGGGTTGGATCCCAAGACTTCGCCTTTGAGGTTTAGGAGTTCAACCTTCGACATTCCGTCTCGTTTCACTTAGCGAAGACTACCTACTCGAACGCGAAGTAGACGGGACGCTCTCCGCCCAGTACTAGGGCAACTGGTTTTATCTTTTCGGTCAAGGCGTCCCCAGAGGTCCTCTCAGTAGGGCCAGTAAGGACTTTCGACAAAAGAACATGTCGGTCAATTATCCACCGACGACAAGAAAGAACTCCTTTGGTTATCTCCCAGGAGTAAAAGAAGTAGAGATACGAAGATTGGCTACTGCCGACTTCAAGCGTATGTATTACGCTCCCCCGAATCCCTTCAGATCTCGGGAAGGAAGTCTCCGGGATGTCTTCTTCGCCGGCGCGACGAAAGTGTCGCACAACATGCCGTTCGACGCGGCTTATTCGATGTATGTCGAAGCCTATTGGAAAGCAGGACAAGTCTTTCTCGCGGAGCTAGACCGCTCCCGATTTGAACAAAAGGTCGCCCGGGACTACACGTCACCGGAAGCCGAGGCCTACTATAAGAAAAGGCTCGGACGTGAGGAGAAGGAAAAGAAAAGAAAAGAAAAAACAATAAAAAAGGTAAAAGGGGGGGTAAAACCCTCAGAAAACAAATTTTCACTATTGGACGAAGTGATATTTCCCACAGACACTCCCACACCCAACAATCTCCCCATTTACGAGTACAATTCGTTTTCACCTTCACGAGTGCCGTCCCCCGCTCGTTTTTACGAAGACCCTTTCGATTTATCTTTTCGAAAGAAACCCACGGGGCCCCGCCCACTTCCTGTCGTTTCAAACGTCTCCCATTCTTCCCTGTTTATTTCACAAAGCGATATTATTTATTCGAACTCTACTATACATTCGGGCTCGTTATCCTTGCCCACTAATGTTTCGTTTTTTTCAGGATACCCACGAAGGTGGAAGACAGTGACTTGCTCGTCGCTGTTAGACTCAGGAGCAACAAATACGTTCGTGGATAAAAGATTCTGTGAAGCTAATGGAATTATAGGTACCCCTTTGGGAAGACCGGTCGGTGTCTCTAACGCCGACGGTAGCAGTTCTTCTATTGGAAAGATTACCCACAAAGCAAGAATCGTTGTGGAAGTCGAAGGCCATCAAGAGCCTATCGAAGCGTTTGTAACCAATTTAGGTTCTCACGCAATTTATTTAGGATTCGACTGGCTTGTACGTCACAACCCAGAAATCAACTGGTCGACCAAGCAGATAGAGTTTACTCGTTGTTCAAGTTACTGCAACGAAGGAAGGATACCAGCAAGGCTGAAGAAGACTTTGGAGATACCCTCAAGAGAGGATGACTACGACCTCTATAGCAGGACAATATGGTGCAAAGAAGAATACCAGGTTACGGACTCTGGCCGGCCTGAAGAGAAGATTTCCTCCATCTCGGAGAAGCAGGTTACGGACTATGGCCGGCCTGATACTTGGAGAATACCGTCCTCGAAACCTCGGACGATGCCCACAGAGAAGTGGAAGATTCCCCATCATGGGATGAACAACGGATACCCCTACGCTACGCGAGGGATGACTATTGACGAAGAAAAGAAGCACCTCAAGGAGAAGGTACCCCTCGTTTATCACGAATATCTCGATGTTTTCTCCGAACAAGAATCGGAAAGGATGCCCAGTCGAAAACCCTGGGATCACGCAATAGAGTTGAAAGAAGATTTTGTGCCGAAGAAAGGCCGCGTTATTCCGCTTTCCCAGCAGGAGCTGGACGAAGTTTCAAGTTTTATAGAAAAAGAGCTGAAGAAGGGCTACATTCGGCCTTCCAAATCCCCGCAGACAGCACCGGTGTTCTTCATCCCTAAAAAGGATGGAAAGAAAAGATTAGTCATGGATTATCGTTATCTCAACGAAGGAACGATCAAGAACGCATACCCACTGCCGTTAATCCCGAATCTTATCGATCGACTCCAAGGAGCGGACCTCTTCACTACGATGGACCTCAGATGGGGGTTCAACAACATCCGCATAAAAGAAGGAGACGAATGGAAAGGCGCTTTCGTGACGCCTATGGGAGCCTACGAGCCCACAGTGATGTATTTCGGCATGACCAACTCCCCGCCGACGTTCCAAACGATGATGAACGACATCTTCAATGACATGTACGCTTGCGTGATCATCTTTATTGATGATTGCATGGTCTACACCAAAGGGAAGACGAAGGAAGAACATGAAAAAATAGTCAAAGAAGTCCTTCGACGACTAAAAGAAAACGACTTATACGTTAAACCGGAGAAGTGCCACTTCTCGAAGAAGAAAGTAGATTTCCTTGGGATCGTCGTATCTCAAGATGGAGTACAGATGCAAGAAAAGAAGGCAGCCGGCATCGCCGACTGGCCCACCCCCACTCGTTTGAAACAGGTGCAAGGCTTCTTAGGCCTTTGCAATTATTATAGGAAATTCATCCCTGGATTCGCCAACATGGCAAGACCTCTCAACGATCTGACGAAGAAAGATACCCCCTTCAAATGGGGAAGCGAACAACTGAAGGCGTTCGAAGATTTAAAGAAGGCGTTTACAGAAGATACCCTCTTGGTATTCCCAGACCAGAGGAAGGCGATCCGAGTAGAAACGGACGCATCGAATATAGCAACAGGTGCCGTCCTCTCTAGCAAGGGGGACGATGGTATATGGAGGCCTTGCGCCTTTATTTCTCATTCTTTTGACTCCGCTGAACGAAATTATCCAATTTATGATAAAGAACTTTTAGCGATTATTCGGGCGTTGCAAGACTGGCGCCACTATCTTATAGGAAGAGAGACCTTCGAAATATGGACGGATCACAAAAATCTGGAATACTGGAAGAAGCCCCAGACGTTGTCCCCAAGACAGGCCAGATGGCACGCGCTTTTACAAGAATTCAACTATGAAATGTGCTACAAGCCTGGGACGCAGAACGGGAGAGCAGATGCGCTCTCAAGAAGACCAGATCACGGTGATGCCGTAGAAAATCATAATGAAAACGTGGTAATGATTCCTACTACTTCGAAAAAGAGATTTATTCCGAGAGATGCCACCGATAAGGTGATGACTAACGAGAATTCCGACCTAAAGTCGATGAACCCCCTAGGAGATTCCTCCCATCCAGAGGAGAAGAGCTATGAAGCGAGGAATGTCAAGCTTACCTCTAGCTTTTTCGATGAAGTAAGAAGAGAATCAAGATCCCTGCTACGCGCAGAAGTACCAGAAGATTTCCGCTACGATGCTAGCGAAGAGGTATATAAAAACCTTTCGTTTAAAGTTTTTGTTCCCCGCTCGTTGCGGATGACCTTATTTGAACAGTTCCACGATTCCCCGCTCGCAGGACACGGCGGAAGGGCACGAACGTGTCATTTGATTTCTAGATTTTATCACTGGCCTGGCATCACACGCGATGTCCAGGAATACATAGACAGCTGCAATGTGTGCGCCCTCACGAAGGGTAAGCAAAAGGCACCAGCAGGCAAAATGATACCCCTTGAGGCCGCCTCGCGCCCTTGGGAAGATATTTCCATTGATTTCATTACCGGGTTACCCGTTTCTAACGGATGGGATTCTATTTGTGTTGTGGTTGATAGGTTTTCCAAGGAGGTGGTTTTTGCACCTTGCTTGAAGAAGATTTCTTCACTTGATCTAGCGAAGCTTTTCAGAGACGAAGTATGGTGCCAACACGGCATCCCCTCTACGGTTGTATCGGACCGAGGACCTCAGTTCACTTCGGAATTCACCAAGCATTTATGCAAGTTACTAGGGATCCAACAGAAGCTTTCTACGGCGTTCCACCCACAAACGGACGGGCAGACGGAACGGATCAACAGAGAACTCGAGCAATACCTTCGCACTTACGTCGCGAAGAAGCAAGAAGAATGGGCCGAGTGGATCAAACTCGCCCAATTCCAACACAATAATTCGCTCGGATCCGCGACCGGAACAACCCCGTTCGCCATAACCAGGAAATACGCCCCAAGATTAGGCTTCGAAGGAGACCATTCAAGAAGCGGTGAATTCGCGAAGGACTGCAAATCCTCGCACGAACAAGTAAAGAAAGCTTTAGAAGACTCACGACTACGGATGAAGAAACAGGGAGATAAGAAGAGATCTGACGCACCGATATACGAAATCGGTCAAAAAGTTTGGTTATCCACGGAGCATCTTAAACTCCCATACGCTACAAGAAAGCTGATGCAGAAATGGATAGGACCATACGAAATATTACAGATCCTACCGAACGCGGTCACCCTCCGCCTCCCCAAAAACATTGCAATTCATCCTACGGTCAACGTCTCTAGAGTCAAGCCGTATAAAGAAGTCCTCCCGGGTCAGAAGAAGACCAAACCCGATGCCATCGAGGTCAACGATGAAGGATACGAAGAGCACGAGGTGGACTACATTGTCGCCTCCAGATTGAACAAAAGAAAACTCGAATACCTCGTCCACTGGCTAGGATGGGATGAAACCGATAGGACATGGGAGCCCGCCGACAATCTGCGGAACGCTCCAGAAAAGATAAAAGAATTTAAAAAGAAAAGTCCTGGTGCCCCACGAGCCTTACGTGGACTCGAGATGAATGAGTTCTTCTCTTTGTTCAAAAATTATTCAACAGATTTCACCCCTACCACTGGGGTATGCTCTCGTATAGACCTCGAAGCGTCGTACCAAGTCGGGACGACTTGATTCTAAAGAGGGGGTAATGTTACGAACCCTATATTCATCTTTGAAAAGACGCTACTCTTTTACTGACACTTTTAAAACTTTTACTTAGACTCCCCTTTCTTGCGGCGATCCGATTGAAGAAAGCCGTTTACCTGTACTTCGAAGATCACGTGACTAGATGTCACCTGATGTCCCCATATTGGTACGCTCCTACAACAGAATAATTTCCTTCGTCACGTGATCTGTTGCACGTGACCACTCTGCGGCATTTGCCGATTGCCGTCGGTCGAGACTTTCAGACTTATTCCCGGCGGCATCTATTTGGGAATAACCCCTTTACCCTTTTTGGACATATTGACGATTTATCTCTTAGTCATTTCTTCTTACGAGACTACCCGATCGTGATCGTATCGGAAGGCACATGCCATAGAGAGCTGTGCGTTTTACTCATTTCCTCTTACTCATGATACGTTCCCATCGGACGAACATTACTATACTCGGATTACCAGGTCTGAGACCTGACGACTCACACGGACACTTTACCATAGATAGTATTCCCTCATTCGGAGGATGGTCTGTGCGCACTCATCGCCAGACACTATTTAAGTAGACACACTGTAGACTGGAATCCCCAGTCTTAGCTATTTCGAAAATACTACCCAGGGTGCTTCGTTTAGGCAAGACCTCCTTAGGAATTCTGAGGAGACTACTGGGAACCCACTTCATCATTTACACTCCTAGCCAGAGGATAAACCGGCACTCTTTCCTTTCTTTCGCTCGATCGATACCCCGTTGAAGGGAAGACTTCGCCTTTGAGGTTTGAGGTTCAACCTTCGACGATTCTGTCTCGTTTCACCTAGCTAAGACTACCTACTCGAACGCGAAGTAGACGAGACGCTCTCCGCCCAGTACTAGGGCAACTGGTTTTCGACCCCCGGTCAAGGCGTCCCCAGAGGTCCTCCCAGTAGGGCCAGTAAGGACTTTAACTTTCAGGAAATGTCGGTCAATTATCCTCCGACAACAAGAAGAAACTCCTTTGGGTACCTCCCAGGAGTAAAAGAAGTCGAGGTACGAAGGTTGGCTACTGCCGACTTCCAGCGCATGTACTACGCGCGCCCGAATCCCCATCGATCTCGGGAAGGATGTCTCCGGGATGCCTTCTTCGCCGGAGCGACGAAGTTGTCGCATAACATGCCGTTCGACGCGGCTTACAAGATGTACGTCGAGGCCTATTGGAAAGCAGGCCAAGTCTTTCTCGCGGAGCTAGACCGCTCCCGATTTAAACAAAAAGTCGCCCGGGACTATACGTCACCGGAAGCCGAGGCCTACTATAGGAAAAGGCTCGGACAGGAGGAGAAAGAAAAGAGAAAAACAGAAAAGTATACAAAAAAGGTAAAAGAGGGGGTAAACCCCTACAAAAATAAATTTTCTTTATTGGATGAGATCATTTTTCCCACAGACACTTCTTCTCAGGGGGAGGAAATCCCCACATACGACTTTAATTCTTTTTCACCCTCACGTGTGCCGACCCCCACGCGTTCCTACGAAGACCCTTTCGATCTTACGCTTCGAAAGAAACCCACGGGCCCCCGCCCACTTCCCGTCGTTTCGAATGTCTCTCACTCTTCTCTTTTTATTTCGCAATCGGATATTATTTATTCGAATTCTACGATACATTCGGGCTCTCTATCCTTGCCCACTAATGTTTCATTTTTTTCAGGATACCCACGTCGGTGGAAGACAGTGACCTGTTCGGCGCTGTTAGATTCAGGAGCTACAAACACGTTCGTGGACAAAAGGTTCTGCGAAGCTAACGGTATTATAGGTACCCCTTTGGGAAGACCGGTCGGTGTCTCCAACGCCGACGGTAGCAATTCGTCAATTGGAAAGATTACCCACAAAGCAAGAATCATTGTGGAAGTCGAGGGTCACCAAGAACCCATCGAAGCGTTTGTAACAAACTTAGGATCTCATGCGATTTATATAGGATTTGATTGGCTCGTACGCCATAACCCGGAAGTCGACTGGTCGACCAAGAAAATCGAGTTTACTCGTTGCTCAAGTGACTGCAACGAAGGAAGAATACCAGCTAAGCTGAAGAAGACTTTGGAGATTCCCTCGAGAGAGGATGATTACGAGCTATACAGCAGAACTATATGGAATAAAGAAGAATACCAGGTTACGGACACTGGCCGGCCTGATGAGAAGATTTCCTCCGTTACGGAGAAGCAGGTTACGGACTATGGCCGGCCTGATAGTTGGAGAATACCGTCCTCGAAACCTCGGACGATGCCCACGGAGAAGTGGAAGATTCCCCATCATGGGATGAACAACGGTTTCCCCTACGCTTCGCGAGGGATGAGCATTGATGAAGAAAAGAAGTACCTCAAGGAGAAGGTACCCCGCACCTATCATGATTACCTCGATGTTTTCTCCGAACAAGAATCGGAAAGGATGCCCAGCCGAAAACCCTGGGATCACGCCATCGAATTGAAAGAAGACTTTGTGCCAAAGAAGGGCCGAGTCATACCGCTTTCCCAGCAGGAGCTGGATGAAGTTTCAAGTTTTATAGAAAAGGAGCTAAAGAAGGGCTATATCCGACCTTCGAAATCCCCGCAGACCGCACCGGTCTTCTTTATCCCGAAGAAAGATGGAAAGAAGCGACTAGTCATGGATTACAGATATCTGAACGAAGGGACAATCAAGAACGCGTACCCATTACCGTTGATCCCTAACCTGATCGACCGACTCCAAGGAGCGGATCTTTTTACTACGATGGACCTCCGATGGGGGTTCAACAACATCCGCATCAAGGAAGGAGACGAATGGAAGGGCGCGTTTGTCACGCCCATGGGAGCCTATGAACCGACGGTCATGTACTTTGGCATGACGAACTCCCCCCCGACGTTCCAAACAATGATGAACGATATCTTCAACGACATGTACGCTTGCGTCATAATCTTCATCGACGACTGCATGGTCTACACAAAGGGAAAAACGAAAGAAGAGCACGAGAAAATAGTCAAAGAAGTCCTCCGAAGGCTCAAAGAAAACGACCTATACGTGAAACCTGAAAAATGCCATTTTTCGGAAAAGAAAGTAGATTTCCTTGGGATCGTCGTATCCCAAGACGGAGTACAGATGCAGCAGAAGAAGGCAGCCGGTATTGCCGACTGGCCCACACCCACTCGTTTGAAGCAAGTGCAAGGCTTTTTAGGCCTGTGCAATTATTATAGGAAATTTATCCCTGGATTCGCCAACATGGCAAGACCCCTCAACGACTTAACGAAGAAAGATACCCCCTTCAAATGGGGAAGCGAACAACAGAAGGCGTTCGAAGATTTAAAGAAGGCTTTTACAGACGATACCCTCTTGGTATTTCCAGACCAGAGGAAGGCGATCCGAGTAGAAACGGACGCATCCGATATAGCAACAGGTGCCGTTCTCTCTAGCAGAGGGGACGATGGTATATGGAGGCCTTGCGCCTTTATTTCGCATTCATTCGATTCCGCTGAACGGAATTACCCCATCTATGACAAAGAACTTTTAGCCGTTATTCGTGCGCTGCAAGACTGGCGCCACTATCTAATTGGAAGAGAATCATTTGAAATATGGACCGATCACAAGAATCTGGAATACTGGAAGAAGCCCCAGACGTTGTCCCCAAGACAGGCCAGATGGCACGCGCTTTTGCAAGAATTTAACTACGAGATGTGCTATAAGCCTGGGACGCAGAACGGGAGAGCAGATGCGCTCTCAAGAAGACCAGACCACGGTGACGCGGTAGAAAACCACAACGAGAACGTGGTAATGATTCCTTTTACTTCGAAGAAAAAATTCATACCGAGAGATGCCACCGATAAGGTGATGACTAACGAGAATTCCGACTTAAAGTCGATGAACCCCTTAGGAGATTCCTCCCATCCAGAGGAGAAGAGCTATGAAGCGAGGAACATCAAGATTACCTCCAGCTTTTTTGATCAAGTACGAAGAGAATCAAGATCCCTGCTACGCGCAGATGTACCAGAAGATTTCCGCTACGATGCTAGCGAAGAGGTATATAAAAACCTTTCGTTTAAAGTTTTTGTTCCCCGCCTGTTGCGGATGACCTTATTTGAACAGTTCCACGATTCCCCGCTCGCAGGACACGGCGGAAGGGCACGAACGTGTCATTTGATTTCTAGATTTTATCACTGGCCTGGCATCACACGCGATGT
>JBBPMU010001120.1:0-10563 GCA_038090475.1 Wakefieldia striispora | reverse complement strand
CCACCTGGGTATGATTTTCGAAATAGCTAAGACTGGAGAACCAGTCTACATGGGTACTCTACTTAAATACTGTAGCGTATCGTGCACAGACCAAGCTGTGCAAATCCAAGTATAGTAAAAGGAAAACATATGATGTCCGAATATAGTAAGTCTTGTGCGATTAGCACGTATCGTGAGTCAAAGATGATGAGTAAGATGCACTGCTCTCTATGGCACGTGCCTTCCAATACGATCACGATCGGGTAGTCTCGTAAAAGAAATGACTAAGAGATAAGAATGTCAATATGTCCAAAAGGGGTTATTCCCAAAGAGATGCCACTGGGAATAAGTCTGAAGGTCTCGACCGATGGCAATCGGCAAATGCCGCAAGGTGGTCATGTGCAACAGATCACGTGACGAAGGAAATTATACTGTTGCAGGAGTGTACCAAAAGGGAAACATCATATGACGTCGAGTCACGTGATTTGCGAAGTACAGGTAAACGGCGTTCTTCAATCGGATTGCCGCAAGAAAGGGAGTTCTAAGTAAAAGTTTAAAAGTGTCAGTAAAAGTAGCATCTTTTTCAGGAATAAAATATAGGGTTCGTAACATTACCCCCTCTTTAGAATCAAGTTGTCCTGACTTGGTACAATGCTTCGAGGTCGATACGTGAGCATGTCCCGTTAGGGACGAAGTCTGTTGAATAGTCTTTGAATAAAGAAATAAACTCATTCATCTCGAGTCCACGTAAGGCTCGTGGGGCACCAGGACTTTTCTTTTTAAATTCTTTTATTTTTTCTGGAGCGTTCCGCAGGTTTTCGGCAGGCTCCCATGTCCTGTCGGTTTCATCCCATCCTAGCCAATGGATGAGGTATTCGAGTCGTTTCTTGTTCAATCTGGAGGCGACAATGTAGTCGACCTCATGCTCTTCGTATCCTTCATCATTGACCTCGATTGCGTTGGGCTTGGTCTTCTTTTGACCTGGGAGGACTTCTTTATACGGTTTGATTCTGGAAACGTTCACTGTCGGATGGATGGCGATGTTTTTTGGAAGCCGAAGCGTTACGGCGTTCGGCAAGATCTGGGTTATTTTGTAAGGTCCAATCCATTTTTGCATCAACTTTCGGGTAGCGTAGGGGAGTTTGAGATGCTCCGTGGACAACCAGACTTTTTGCCCAACTTCATATGTCGGTGCGTCAGATCTCTTTTTATCTCCATGCTTCTTCATCCGTTGGCGTGATTGTTCCAGGGCATTCCATACTTGATCATGCGAAGACTTGCAGTCTTTCGCGAATTCACCGCTTTGGGAGAGGTCTCCTTCAAATCCTAACTTCGGCATATATTTTCTAGTGATTGCGAACGGGGTGGTACCGGTCGCGGATCCGAGCGAGTTATTGTGTTGGAATTGGGCTAGTTTTATCCATTCGGCCCAATCTTCTTGCTTCTTCGCGATGTAAGTCCGAAGGTATTGCTCCAGCTCTCTCTTGATCCGTTCCGTTTGCCTGTCCATTTGGGGATGGAAAGCCGTCGATAGTTTCTGTTGGATCCCTAGTAGTTTGCATAGGTGCTTGGTGAATTCTGAAGTGAACTGCGGTCCTCGATCTGATACGATGGTGGAGGGGATGCCGTGTTGACACCACACTTCGTTCCTAAAAAGTTTCGCCAAATCTAAGGAAGAAATCTTCTTCAAGCAAGGTGTAAAGACCACCTCCTTGGAAAATCTATCAACAATAACACAAATTGAGTCCCATCCGTTAGAAACGGGTAAACCAGTAATAAAATCAATGGAAATATCTTCCCAAGGGCCTGAGGCGACCTCAAGGGGAATCATCTTGCCTGCCGGTGCCTTTTGCTTACCCTTCGTGAGGGCGCACACATTGCAGCTGTCAATATATTCCTGTACATCTCATGTGATGCCAGGCCAGTGATAGAATCTGGAAATTAAATGGCATGTTCGTGCCCTTCCGCCGTGTCCTGCAAGCAGGGAATCGTGAAACTGTTCAAATAAGGTCATTCGCAAGGAGCGGGGAACAAAAACTTTAAAGGAAAGATTTTTGTATACTTCTTCGCTAGCGTCATAGCGGAAATCTTCTGGTACATCTGTGCGTTGCAGGGATCTTGATTCTTTTTATACAAGTTGGTCAAAAAAGCTAGAGGTAATCTTGATATTCCTCGCTTCGTAGCTCTTCTCCTCTGGCTGGGAGGTATCTCCTAAAGGGTTCATCGACTTTAAGTCGGAATCTTCATTAGTCATTGCCTTGTAGGCGGCATCTCTTGGAATAAATTTCTTTTTTGAAACGTTCGGAATTACCACCATGTTCTCATTGTGGTTTTCTACGGCGTCACCATGATCTGGTCTTCTTGAGAGCGCATTGGCCCTCCCGTTCTGCGTCCCAGGCTTGTAGCACATTTCGTAGTTGAATTCTTGGAGAAGTGCATGCCATCTCGCCTGTCTTGGGGACAATGTTTGAGGCTTTTTCCAGTACTCCAGATTCTTGTGGTCCGTCCATATCTCAAACGATTCTCTTCCTATTAAATAGTGGCGCCAGTCTTGCAGTGCACGAATAACTGCTAAAAGTTCTTTATCGTAAATCGGATAATTTCATTCGGCAGAATCAAATGAATGTGAAATAAAGGCACAAGGCCTCCATATACCATCTGTTGAGAGATGAGACTTTGATGAAGATCTCATACCAGACATATGACATTTCTAACTTCAGACTTCGTCTTTCATACGTCATATGGTCTAGACCATTCTAGATTCACATCTAGATTGATACCGGTTCTAGAGCGGTTCTAGAACTGAGGTGAGTCACTATCATATTATTCATTTCAGATGATAGTGAGATAAGAGTCCTTTATGCTATTGGATGATAAGGATATGTATTACTCATATGATACGATATGACCGTATCTTTAGTCATTTCTCATGACTCATCCTTATCTCTTATTGTTCTTATCTCTCCATTCTTATTGGTAGATAAGAACCTCACATATGTATTTAAGAGGGGACGCACAGGGCGATTCCCCTCAACCAGTCAATTGACTTCACTGTCCTCGACTACTCCATTGTCTTCACCTCAGCCAAACTTCCTTGATCATTAGAACCATGAGTGATTCCTCCTCACAGTTCGACCATAACCTCTGCCTCGACTTTGCCCAGGACTTCCACCCCCTGCATATATAGTCGAACCTCGTATTCTTGGTATGAGAGACTAGAGAGTTGGGTAGCTCCATCTCTTTACCATCATCCCCTTTGCTAGAGAGAACGGCACCTGTTGCAATATCTGACGCGTCCGTTTCTACTCGGATCGCCTTCCTCTGATCTGGGAATACCAAGAGGGTATCATCTGTGAAAGCTTTCTTCAAATCATCGAACACCTTTTGCTGTTCGCTTCCCCATTTGAAGGGGGTATCTTTCTTGGTTAAATCGTTGAGGGGTCTTGCCGTATCAGTGAATCCTAGAATAAATTTCCTATAATAATTGCAGAGGCCTAGGAAGCCCTGCACCTGTTTCAGACGAGTGGGCGTTGGCCAGTCCATAATGCCGGCTGTTTTCTTCGACTGCATCTCCACTCCTTCTTGGGATATGATGATCCCAAGGAAATCCACCTTCTTTTCCGAGAAATGACATTTTTCTGGTTTGACGTATAAGTCGTTTTCTTTGAGTCGTCGGAGGACTTCTTTGATGATAGCTTCGTGTTCTTGTTTCGATTTCCCCTTCGTGTAGACCATACAGTCATCAATGAAGATGATTACGCATGCGTACATGTCGTTGAAGATGTCGTTCATCATGGTTTGGAAGGTTGGTGGTGAGTTTGTCATGCCGAAGTACATGACCATTGGCTCGTAAGCTCCCATAGGAGTAACAAAGGCTCCTTTCCATTCGTCTCCTTCTTTAATGCGGATATTGTTGAACCCCCATCTGAGGTCCATTGTGGTGAACAAGTCCACTCCTTGTAATCTGTCAACAAGGTTGGGGATGAGCGGCAACGGGTAGGCATTCTTCACAGTTCCTTCGTTCAGGTATCTGTAATCCATGACAAGTCTCTTCTTTCCATCCTTTTTGGGTATAAAAAAGACAGGCACGGTCTGCGGGGATTTCGAAGGTCAAATATAGCCCTTCTTCAACTCCTTTTCTATAAAACTAGAAACTTCATCCAGCTCCTGCTGGGAAAGGGGTATAACGCATCCTTTCTTCAGTACAAAATTTTCTTTTAACTCTATGGCATGATCCCAGGGTTTTCGGCTGGGCATCCTTTCCAATTCGTGTTCGGAGAATACATCAAGGTAATCGTGGTAACATGGGGGTACCTTCTCCTTGAGGTACTTCTTTTCTTCGTCAATTGTCATCCCTCTTTGGAAGTAGGGGTATCCGTTATTCATCCCATGATGGGGTATTCTCCACTTCTCTGTGGGCATCGTCCAAGGTTTCGAGGATGGTATTCTCCAACTATCAGGCCAGCCATAGTCCGTAACCTGCTTCTCCGTTATGGAGGAAGTCTTCTCATCAGGCCAGCCAGAGTCCGTAACCTGGTATTCTTCTTTGTTCCATATTGTCCTGCTGTAAAGCGAATACTCTTCCTCTTGTGAGGGAATCTCCATGGTCTTCTTCAGCTTAACTGGTATCATGCCTTCGTTGCAATATTTTGTGCAACGAGTAAACTCGATTCTTCTAGTCGTCCAATCTATTTCTGGGTTGTGTCAAACAAGCCAGTCGAATCCTAAATAAATCTCGTGAGTTCCTAAATTTGTGACAAACGCTTCGATGGGTTCTTGATGACCCTCGACTTCCACAATAATTCTTGCTTTGTGGGTAATCTTTCCTATACTCGAGTTGCTGCCGTCAGCGTTGGAGACACTGACTGGCCTTCCCAATGGGGTACCTATGATATTGTTAGCTTCACAAAAGGAGCGATCAATGAACGTGTTTGTTGCTCTGGAGTCTACAAGTGACGAGCAGGTCACTGTCTTCCACTGTGGTGGGTATCCTGAATAGAAAGAGACATTAGTGGGCAACAAAATAGAGCCTGAGTGTATCGTGGAGTTTGAATAAATAATATCGGAAGCTGAGATAAATAATGAGGAATGAGAAACATGGGGAATGACAGGGAGTGGTCGGGGACCAGTAGGTTTCTTTCAAAGAGATAGGTCAAAAGGGTCATAATCGAGGCAAGTGGGGGTTGGTACTCGCAAGGGTGCAAAAGACAAAAAATCGTACATAGGGATAAAGGAAGTGTCTGCAGGAAGAGTGATTTTGTCCAAAATAAAATATTTGTTTTTAAATGGAGTTACCCCCTCTTTTTCCTTTTTTATGCTTTTTTCATTTTTCATTTTCTCCTTTACCTCTTTTCCGAGCCTTTTCCTATAGTAGGTGTTATGATTGCATCATTCTCTTTCGAACTTTTTACCCTTTAACGAACTATTTCGCTAGACTCAGTCCTCGAAGACGGGTCCCAACCTGTATTTCTCATCACGTGACTCTTTCACACGATCACGTGACGTTCCCCTTTTGGTACGCTCCTATGTCAGTATAAATTTCCTTCTGTCACGTGATCTGACACACGTGACCACTCGCGGCACTTGCCGATTGGCCGATAGCTTATCTTCTGCTCTTCTTTTGCTATTGGCTCTTCCTTATCCTCTTATCTTTACTCATAGACGATGACTCACGATACGCGACAATCGCATGGTACGATTCCTTATTCTTTTTCTCATTGGACGATACGTTACGCACAGCTTGGTCCGTGCACGATACTCTACAGTATTTAAACCCATGTACTTAGTCGACTGGTTTCCCCAGTCTTATCTACTTGATTCTACTTCCCAGGGTAGGATTTAAGGATAACTCCTCGTCTACTGGGATTACTACTCTTTCAACATTCCACCCCTACACGACTTCCAAATCTCGCTCCTCGCTGCGTTCGTCGCTGGAAAGCCTTTAGAACCCGGTGCTCTTTCCCTACTCTCTTCTTTCGGTTGTTTAAGTGCTACTTCGTATCAGTAGGCCTTGGCTTCAGGTGACGTGTAGTCCCTGGCGACCTTTTCTTGAAAACGGATATGGTCGAGTTCCGCTAGAAAGACTTGCCCTGCTTTCCAATAGGCTTCGACATACATCTTGTAGGCCGCGTCGAACAGCATATTGTGTGACAAAGTGGTCGCGCTGGCGAAGAAGACATCCCGGAGACTTCCTTCCTGAGATTGATGGGGATTCGGGGGAGCGTAGTACATACGCTTGAAGTCAGCAGTAGCCAATCTTCGTACCTCTACTTCTTTTACTCCTGGGAGATAACCAAAGGAGTTCTTTCTTGTTGTTGGCGGATAGTTGACCGACATGTCCTTGATAAAAGTCCTTACTGACCCTGCTGAGAGGATCTCTGGGGACGCCTTGACTGAATCGTAAAAACCAGTTGCCCTAGTACTGGGCGGAGAGAGTCCTGTCTACTTCGCGTTCGAGTAGGAAGTCTTAGCTAGGTGAAACGAGACAGGAACGTCAAAGGTTGAACCTCAAACCTCAAAGGCGAAGTCTTCCCTTACAATGGGGTATCTGCAAAGGAAGGCCTGTGACTCAAAGTCAACAGGGGAACCTCGTCACAAAGACAGAGGGCTTGGGACACAAAGTCCCAGAACACAGCAGGGGAAGAGGAGCGCCGTTTATACTCCGGCTATGAGTGTATGAGAAGTGGGAAGTTACCCAGTAGAACCCTCAGAATATCCTAAGGGCATCTAGCCTAGAAGAAAACACCTGGGCAATGTATTTCCAAATAGCTAAGACTGGGGAACCAGTCTTACAGGGTACTCTACTTATATATGTCTGGCGATATGTGCACAGACCATCCTCCAAATGAGGGAATACTATCTATAGTAAATTGTCCGTGTGAAGTGTCCAAAGGAAACGTATCATGAGTAAAAGGAAATGACAAACTGCACTGCTCTCTATGGCACATGCCTTCCGATACGATCACGATCGGGTAACATCGTAAGGAGAAATGACTAAAGATAAGAAGTGTCAATAAGTCCAAAAAGGGTTATTCCCAAAGAGATGGCCGCCAGGAATAAGTCTGAAGTCTCGACCAACGGCCTAATTGGCAAGTGCCATAGAGTGGTCATGTGCTCCAGATCACGTGACGAAGGAAGTTATACTGGAGTAGGAGCGTACCAAAAGGAAAGACATCAGGTGACGTTGAGTCACGTGATCGGTGAAGTACATGTAGACGGCTTTCTTCAATCGGATCACCGCAAGAAAGGTTTTCTAAGTAAAAGGATTAAAAGTGTCAATAAAAGTGTAGCGTCTTTTTAGAAATAAAGTATGGGGTTTGTAACAATCTGGGTTCTTGTCGACAAAGTTGATCAAGTAGGCCTGTGCTTCTCATAAGGGGTCATTGTGTTGGTGGACCCATTTCCCATTGGGAAATTCAATGGTTCGATTTACCCAATCGATCTTCAGGTTTATGTACCTGTACTAACCAGGGCATCCCAAGGATAACGTTTTGCAATCTGCAATTGATCACCATGAGTTCCTGTTTGTGTTCACTATCTCAGATCAGGGTATCTGGAGATGAAGATCTGAAGATGAAATACCACTGATCTTGACAGTTATTAGTAACATAGCATATCAGGAAGTAGAAACTGAGTACTTCTCAGGATAGTAATGTGAAGCATCACTCAAACAACCAAAAGAAGAGGTAAGAAAAAGGAGTGCATTAGGTTCTAAGGGTTGACTGGTGACAAAGGTGGTGAGGAGATGAAGGGGAAAGTCATGGAGAGGAATGTCAGTAGTGGTTCCAAGTTAGTGAGGAGCTATCCTTAAATCACACCCTTGGAAGTGTAATCAAGTAGATAAGACTAGGATTGCCAGTTGCAAGGTACTCTACTTAAATAGTGTCTGGTGATTGCACACAGACCATGCTATGTACAACTACTGTATATTAAGTAGGTGCAATATGGTACAAGAGAGAGAAATATGAAAAAGGGAATCATGTGATATGAGGATCATGTATCTTCAAGTAATTGTCTATGAGTCAATGGGAGAAAAGATAAGGAGGAGCCAATAGTGAAAGAAGAGTAGAAGATAAGCTATCAGCCAATTGGCAAGTGCTGTGAGTGGTCACATGTGTCAGATCACATGACTGAAGGAAGTTTATACTGACATAGGAGCATATCAAAAGTGGAATGTCATGTGATCTCAAAATACATGTTGGTGCTTGTCTTCAAGGACTGAGCATAGCGGAGTTGATTAGTAAGAGTAAAAAGTTTGAAATAAGTATGGTGATTGTAACATTACCCCTTCTAAGGTCCAAGTCATCCTGATGAGGAGAGAACTTTTTATGCTTCATACATAGTTGAGGCGAGTGAGGGAGGAATGAGAGTGGAAGTTGATGGAGTAGTTGGAGAAAAGTCCCTGGAATTCAGATGGGGAGAGGCCCCATAATTTTCTGGGGGCAGATGGGTTGGCCTGGTTGTCGAGATCAGTGGTATTTCATCTTCAGATCTTCATCTCCAGATACCCTGATCTTAGATCTGATCTATCATTTCTCAGATGGAACAATCCTTAGATTGATTCCATTGTTCTAGACTCATATGTATCAAACACTGATATGAGGGTGCAACCCTAGAACATTCTGACAAACACCCTTGTCCACTATCATGTCTTCTTATTTCATATGATAGCAGATAACTTATCCATTGGCAGATAACAGTATTTCATATAGAGATAACTTATCTCTCTATTCTTGTTATCTTTGCTTATCATCCTATCAAGACATCCATGGCCTTTCTAGGTAGATAAGACTGTTTACTATATATGTACTCCCTGTACAGTATATAAGACAGAGAGTCTCCCCAAGAGCTCTCTAACCAGTTAACCAGACAGTGAACTTTGTTCGCTTTCCTCCATACTTCGCACCTCACAAAGGGACCACTCCTCTTCTTTGATTCACCTCAATCAACACTAGTGAGTTATCTCTCTCCTAGTGTCCATAACCTCTGCCCTTTTGTCATGCTGTGCAAAAGCCTAGTCACTTAGGTGATTAGAGATCAGAGTGATCACCTGGTTCGATTGCTTTAAATTGATCATACAGCAGCTCAAAGAACTGTCCCAATGTTTGTACATTTTCCACTAAATACAATGGTATGCAATAACAACTAACCCTTACCTAATCATGTCAGTATATGAAATAAAATACTCACCTTGGCTTTCTGATAGATCAAGAATTGAAGGACTTCAATAAGATTTGACAAAGTTACAGCCATTTTAAAATGGTTACTTATTGGGAGAGTTCTTGTTACACATGTGTGGAACAAAGACTTCACTCAGTAACCCTTCATACTTGAGGAGCTATTGTGGTCCTAGAGCAGAGTATTGACTGTTGCCCATTAGGGAGAAGTCCTAGTGAGTGCAAGAGACAGAGAACTGGAAGGGCTTTGTTATGCGTGTGCAGAACAAAGACTTCACTCGAGATCCTTTTGTACTCATAGTGTCGTTGATGACTAGGAGCAGAGTATGTGGCTATCGCTCATAAGTAGTGTTGCCTCAGCTCAGCTTCTGGCTTTTCTCAGCTTTCTCTCAGCTTTTTGAATGTAGCATATTCATTTCTTCATAAAAATGTAATGTGTCAGTAGATGAATCATAGCCCATATTTATATGTTACGAACCCCATATTTTATTCCTGAAAAGACGCTACTTTTATCTGACACTTTTCAAAACTTTTTATTTAGGACTCACCTTCTTGCGGCAATCCTCGAAGATTCGCCGTCTAC
Organism: Wakefieldia striispora; assembly: GCA_038090475.1. Taxonomy (NCBI): domain Eukaryota; kingdom Fungi; phylum Basidiomycota; class Agaricomycetes; order Agaricales; family Hymenogastraceae; genus Wakefieldia; species Wakefieldia striispora. The sequence goes on along the minus strand of JBBPMU010001120.1, from coordinate 825 downwards.
ATGTATTTCGCCAATCACGTGACTTGAAGTCACATGATGTCTACATTTTGGTACGCTCCTGCAACAGTATAATTTCCTTCGTCACGTGATCTGTTGCACGTGACCACTTTGCGGCAATTGCCGATTGCCGTTGGTCGAGACTTCAGACTTATTCCCGGCGGTACTCTCTTTGGGAATAACCCTTTTTGGACATATTGACTTTCTTATCTCTTAGTCATTTCATCTTACGAGAATACCCGATCGTGATCGTATCGGAAGGCACATGCCATAGAGAGCTGTGCGTCTTACTCATTTTCTCTTACTCATGATACGTTCCTATCGGACAGACATTACTATATCGAGATTTCCAGGCTGAGACCTGACGACTCACACGGACAATTTACTATAGATGGTATTCCCTCATTCGGAGGATGGTCTGTGCGCACTTATCGCCAGACACTATTTAAGTAGACACATTGTAGACTGGATTCCCCAGTCTTAGCTATTTCGAAATCATACCCAGGTGGTTATCATTTAGGCTGGACCCCCTTAGGATATTCTAAGGGGCTTACTGGGATACTTCACTCATCTACACTCCTAGCCAGAGGATAAACCGGCGCTCTCTCTTTTAAACCACATCTTCGACGATACCAGTTGGAACCGAAGACTTCGCCTTTGAGGTTTAGGGATTCAACCTTCGACGTTTCTGTCTCGTTTCATTATATCTACCACCTGCAAAAAGAATTTTGCAATTTGATTCAGCCAATAGGTCACAATATTGCATATAATTGAGTTATTTTAGTGTTGGCTTTGTTCAAGCTGTAGAGTAGCTTAATGGCATAACTC
>JBBPMU010001119.1:0-10566 GCA_038090475.1 Wakefieldia striispora | reverse complement strand
CCTGATACACATGACCACTTGCAGCACTTGCCAATTGGCTGATAGCTTATCTTCCACTCTTCTTTCACTATTGGCTCCTCCTTATCCTCTTATCTTTTTTCCCATCAACTCATAGATGCTTACTTGAAGATACATGATCCTTGCATTGTATGATTTCCTTTTCTGTATTTCTCACCCTTGTACCATATCTCACCTACTTAATATAGTCATACATAGCTTGGTCTACACGCACTTGTCAGACACTATTTAAGTAGTGTACTTTGTAACTGGATTCCCCAGTCTTATCTACTTGATTCTACTTCCAAGGGTAGGATTTAAGGATAGCTCCCTCATCTCACTTGGACCCTCACTACTTCAACATTCCACCTCTTCATGACTTCCAATTCTCTCTCCTCGCTGTGTTCGTTGCCAGGAAGCCCCTAGAACCTGGTGCTCTTTTTCTCCTTTCTTCTTCTGGTTGTTTGAGTGCTACTTTGTATCACTTAGATAAGACTTCAGAATGAGTGGCAGGCACGTGATTTTTAGGACTCCCCCAAATGCACACTAGCGCATGTTGATACCCTGCCCCACCTGCCCCTCAAACTAAGGTTTGCTTCACATATAACAAGCAGTTTTCCACCTGACCCTACCTTAGGGGTCACACTTTGCTTAAAAAGGTACACAGAGGCACACCTCTGACGATCAAAGCCCAGAGGTCTGCTTAGATGGGCCAGTAAGCAGAGACGTCGGAGTACACCCCCTCTGAATGCTCATCCCACATCTCCTCCCTCTCAATAACTGAAGAACCCTACCACTCCCCTGTCAACTTCTGCCCACCTCTGAAAATGTTGGGCTCCACTTCCCAACCCGCTCCAATACTGGAGTCTAACAAGTCAATCTATGCTTGTGAATTCATTCGCCAGCTAGAAGAGAAAGGCAAAAAGGAAGCCTACAAAAGACTTGCTGAACCCAGCAAGTGGGATGGCGATAAAAAGAAGTTTAGGACCTGGTGGGTCCAACTCAGAGCCTGGGTCAAGGCCTCAGAATTCAAGGACAACTGGGTCCTTACTATGGCAGTACTACTCCCCTTTGAAGGCACTGCTGAGCCTTTCGCTCAGCAGTTAATGGAAAAATACCTGAGCAAGGGGCAGATTGATTACCCTATGTGGGAAGAACTCCAAGGTATAATAAAGGGGTTCTTCCAGATCTCGCAGTTGGCCCATCAGGCCTACAAGGAACTGCGGGAACTTATGACAAGGGCAGACCCATATCACAGACTTCCTTCAAAAGTTCAATATCTTGGTAGCAGAAGCAGAGGTATTGGATGGGGAGGCAGTCCACTTACTAAAGGTGGTGGTATCCTACTGCATTTATCAAGAAGTCTTGCTTCATGTGGAGATAACCCCCATGAAGGAAGGCTCATACTACAAACCCTTGTACGAGCAGTACATGAAGTGTGGACAAGCCTTCAAAAAGCTTGTGGAGGAAAGGGGGCAACCCCAAGTACAAAGCAAGCCTAAGGTGAGCACTCCCCAGCACAATTGGTACTACTGTCCACCCCAAGGCTCCCCTCCCACCTACTCTCACCCGCACCCCCATTACTCCCAATATGGCACCCAGCCTGGCAGAGGTGCCTCTATGGTTGTCAATGCGATGACAACAAACACCAATATGAGGCCAGCTGCCAGCCAACCTTGTCCCCTCCCTATGCCCCCTCCACAGGGGCAATTCACATGTTTCAACTATGGAAAACCCAGGCACCTAGCCTGAAACTGTTGCACCCCTAAACAGGTGCAATACCAAGGAGGCACCCTGTGCCAACAACACTGGGGTGGTTACCCACCCTACCAAGGCCCTTGGTTGCAGGGATATGCAACCAACTTTCCATCATTGCCACAAGTGCAATCTCCACTGCCATCAGGATATGCCACACATAATGCTTCATTCATCATGGACGAAGCAGAAGCTTACTGGAGGGATCACATCAAGGCAGAGATGGATGCAAGGACCACTGAGGCAGTAAAAGTACAAGGGTCCAGGTGAATGAGGGTAGCCTGGCCCCCAAGTGTAATATATCTTTTTCAGAACAATTCTTTTTTTCACTACTCAACATAGAAGGGACTGACAATTTTTCATATGATAGTCCTCACCCTACAGACGATCTTTCTTTTCACGATATGGTAGAACATGTATTGACCTCCTCCACCACTTCTGGAATGGCATCCCAATCAGGCATGGCAGCAGAAGTAAAAAATACTGTGCTTAATTCCGTTTTTTCAGATAAAAACAATTTTTCTATTTTCACACCTACCTTATGTTTCATTTCTCCTTCACCTTCCAACCCTCAGACATTCATTCATTCAACCCTTAATCACTCTGGACATCTTTCTCCACTTACTAATATTTTTTTCAGGAAACTCCAAGGATGGTATACAGTCTCCTGCAGATCCCTTCTGGACTCAGGTGCCACGAACACTTTTATTGACAAAAAATTCTGCAACACTAATGGTATTATAGGAACAAGATTACCCACACCCATTGGGGTCTCAAATGTGGATGGAAGCAACTCTTCAATTGGTGCAATAACACACAAAGTACAAGTATTTCTTAAAATAAATGGACACTCTGAATTCGTGGATGCATACATCACTAACCTGAGAACCCACCCCATGTTTATAGGATATGATTGGCTTAACTGCCACAACCCAGAGATTGATTGGATTACCAGCGATATCAAATTCAGCCGATGCACCAGCTATTGCCAACAACTCTCAAGAATGTGACTACTGCCCACCTTTTTCTCAAGGGTGATGATGAGACAAGTAGAACGGGACCATATCAAAAACCTAGTACCCAAAACTTACCATGAATTTTTAGATGTATTCTCCAAAAAAGAATCAGAAAGGATACCCACATGCAAACTGTGGGATCATGCTATTGAACTAAAAGAAGACTTCATCCCCAAGAAAGGATAAGTGATACCTCTGTCACAAATGGAGATGGAAGAAGTAGCTAACTTCTTACAGAAAGAACTCAAGAAGGGGTACATCCAACCCTCAAAATCTCCTCAAACAGCACCCGTATTCTTTATACCCAAGAAAGACAGTAAAAAACATTTAGTTATGGATTATCGTTACCTTAACAAAGGAACAATCAAAAATGCTTACCCTCTACCACTCATTCCTTCACTAATTGACAGACTTCAAGCAGCAGACTTATTCACCACCATAGACTTATGGTGGGGATACAACAATGTCTGAATAAAAGAAGGAGATGAATGGAAGGCAGCCTTTGTGACCCCCATGGGTGCCTATGAACCACTGGTAATGTATTTTGGAAAAACAAACTCACCATCTACTTTTCAGAATATGATGAACAACATCTTCAATGACATGTATGCCATTGTTATAATTTTTATTGATGATTGTATGGTTTTCACTAGTGGAAAAACCCAGCAAGAACACGAAGAAATCATGAAAGAGGTACTCAAGCAGCTTCAAGAAAATGACCTATATGTTAAGCCCAAAAAATGCCACTTTTCACAGAAAAAGGTAGACTTCCTTGGAATGGTCATGTCCCAAGAAGGGGTAGAAATGCAAGTGTCTAAAGTCACTGGAGTTTTGGATTGGCCAACACCAACCAAACTCAAACAAGTGCAAGGCTTTTTAGGCCTTTGCAATTATTACTGATGTTTCATACCTAACTTCGCCCATATAGCTTGACTGCTAAACGATCTAACAAAGAAAGATACCCCCTTCAAATGGGGAAGCGAACAACAAAAAGCATTCAAAGAATTAAAGAAATCATTCACAAAAGAGTCCCTTTTGGCATACCCTGACCAAAGGAAGCCAATGCATGTAGAAACAGATGCATCTGATATTGCAACAGGAGCTGTCCTCTCTATAAAAGACAACAACAGTATATGGAAGCCATGCACTTTTATTTCTCATTCATTCGATTCAGCAGAGAGAAACTACCCTATTTATGATAAAGAACTCTTAGCTGTTATCAGAGCCCTACAAGACTGGTGACACTACCTAGTCAGCCAAGAAACCTTCGAAATATGGACAGATCACAAAAATCTCAAATACTGGAAAAAACCACAAACACTATTGCCATGACAAGCAAGATGGCATGCTCTACTTCAAGAGTTCAACTATGTGATGTGTTACAAACCAGGCATGCAGAACAGATGAGCCAATGCACTCTCCTGAAGACCTAATCATGGAGATGCAGTAGAAAACCACAACTCAAATGTGGTGGTTATTCCAAATTCAGATATCAAAGTGGTAAACTTGCATGAGACCACCTTAATCTCTCCTTTCTTCAAAAAAATACAAAAAGCTACTGAACGACTAACAGAATTGGAGATACCACAGGGCTTCGCCTTCTGTGATGAAGACAAGGTATACAAAAATGACAAACACAAAACATTTATTCCCCCTTTCTTATGAACTGAATTACTAAATATGTTCCACGATTCCCCTGTAGCAGGACATGCAGGAAGGGCAAGAACCAGCCACTTAATCTTGAGATTCTACACCTGGAACAGCATGACCAAAGACATAGCTGAATATATAGACCACTGTCAAGCATGCAAAGACAACAGCACCTGCAGGAAAACTGTTACCCCTCAAGTTGGCATCACAACCCTGAGAAGATCTCTCTATTGATTTCATAACCGGACTACCAGTCTCTAAAGGATATGATTCTATTTGTGTCATCGTCGATCAATTTTCTAAAGAAGTCATTTTCACTCCCTGCTTAAAAAAGATTTCTTCATTAGATTTAGCAAAACTTTTCAGAGATGAAGTATGGTGTAATCACAGACTCTCCACTTCTATCATCTCAGACAGAGGACCACAATTCATCTCAGAATACACCAAACATCTGTGCAAACTCCTTGACATCAAACAGCATATCTCTACTGTATACCATCCCCAAACCAACAGTCAAACAGAGTGAATCAATAGAGAAATGGAACAGTACCTCCACATGTGTGTTGCCAAAAAACAGGAGAACTGGTGCAAATGGCTCAAACTTGCACAATTCCAACACAACAATTCACTGAGCTTGGCAATGGGACACACCCCATTCACTGTCACCAAGAGATATGTGCCCTGCCTAGGCTTTGAAGGGGCGACAAAAGGATCATTTGCAGAGGATTGTGCGACCTCCCACAAGGAAATAAAACAGGCACTTGATGACACACGCCAACGGATGATGAAACATGCAGACAAAAGACGTTCAGAGGCACTGACATATGAAGTCGGACAAAAAGTATGGCTATCCACAGAGCACCTCAAACTCCCATACACAGCAAAAAAGCTCATGCAGAAGTGGATCAGCCCCTACAATATCATCAAAGTACTCCCAAATGCAGTCATGCTACATCTGTCAAAAACCTTTACCATTCATCCTACAGTTAATGTGTCTTGTGTCAAACCCTATAGAGAAACCCTGCCGGGCCAACCCACCTGCCACCTGGATGCAATCATAGTCAATGAAGAAGACTACAAGGAGCACAAGGTGGACTTCATCATCACATCTCACATCAAAAATAGGAAACTGGAGTACCTTATCCATTGGAAAGGATGGGAGGAATCTGACCACACTTGGGAACCAGTGGATCATTTGAAAAACACACCAGAGTTGGTCAAACAATTTCACCTAGCCCACCCATCCACTCCGAGAAAACTATGCAGGCTATCCACCTCCGAATTCCACGCCCTCTTTTCCAACTACTCCATCAATTTCCACTCCCACTCTGCCCTTACTCATATAGACTATGAAGCATAAAAAGTTCTCTTCCTTGTCGAGACACCTCAGACCTTAGAAGGGGTAATGTTATGATTCCCATACTTTTATTGAACTTTTTACTTAATGAACCCTTTCGCTATGCTTGACCCTCAAAGGTGAGCACCAACATGTATTTCGAAAGTCATGTGACCAGTCAGTGACATTCCCTTTTGGTACACTCCTATGTCAGTATAATTTCCTTCAGTCACATGACCTGACACATGTGACCACTTGCAGCACTTGCCAATTGGCCGATAGCTTATCTTCCACTCTTCTTTCGCTATTGGCTCCTCCTTATCCTCTTATCTTTTTTCCCATTGACTCATAGATGCTTACTCAAAGATATGCAATCCTCACATCATATGATTTCCTTTTCTGTATTTCTCTCCCTTGTACCATATCTCACCTACTTAATATAGTCATACATAGCTTGGTCTGTGCGCACTTGCCAGACACTATTTAAGTAGTGTACTTTGTGACTGGATTCCCCAGTCTTATCTACTTGATTCTACTTCCAAGGGTAGGATTTAAGGATAGCTCCCTCATCTCACTTGGACCCTCACTACTTCAACATTCCACCTCTTCATGACTTCCAACTCTCTCTCCTTGCCATGTTCATTGCCAGGAAGTGTTATGATTCTATCATTCTTCATCGAACTTTTTACTTAATGAATCATTTTGCTATGCTCAGCCCTCAAAGGCGAGCACCAACATGTATTTCGTGTCACGTGACTCATTCACATGATCACATGACATTCCTCTTTTGATACACTCCTATGTCAGTATAAACTTCCTTCAGTCACGTGATCTGACACACGTGACCACTCCTGGCACTTGCCAATTGGCTGATACATTATCTTCTGCTCTTCTTTTGCCATTGGCCTGGCACTCTCCTTGTCTTCTTTTCCCATTGACTCATAGACGCTTACTCAAAGATACGTGATCCTTGCATCATATGATTCCTCTTCCTTTTTACCATTGGATGATAGGATACGCACAGCATGGTCCGTGCACAATACTCTACAGTATATAAACCCATGTACTTAGTCAACTGGTTTCCCCAGTCTTATCTACTTGATTCTACTTCCAAGGGTAAGATTTAAGGGTATACTCCTTCGCCTCACTTGGACCTCTATCATCACTTCCCCCCCCAACTGAAATGTATGCTGCCCTTTTTTCTTTTCATCCTCTTGTCTTCGTCGGTTGAACTTTGTGTTCGACACCCCCTCAGACTTTGTGTCGAGGATCAGTCTTTGACTTTGCGTCATTGATCCTTTCTTTGTTTTGTTTGAGTGCTACTTTGCATCAAGTGGTGTAGGAACTTAGCACAGTTTTCTTAGAAAACTGTAACAGGTGGTGATAAGTCTTGAGTTGCAAGAGGTCACATGATAGTCAGGTGACTTAGGAGTCTGGGAAAGTCCTGTGAGAGGAGAGTTGAGGTCATGTGCTTGGAGGTCATGTGATGAGAGTCTCATGATAAGGCAGCAAAGTGTCCTAAAGTGAAGGCAAACAAAAGAAAAAGATGGCCACATCTTGAAGCAGTCTGGTGGTGTGGGAACTTCATACAGTTTTCATAGAAAACCATAACAGGTATTCTTGAGATCATTGTCCTGCTGGAAGATGGTGTCAGATGGATTGAGACCAAAATACTGCAAGGTATTCAGCAGCTCATCCTTCAATATTTGAAGGTAAAGGTCTCCATCCATCCTACTGTCGGGGACCGTTTCGTTGTGTTAACGAAACGGGCAAAGGCATGAATGTGAGTGTGATGAGGGAAGACAACTGAGCCTAGAAGTAGTTTAGTTTGGTTGGTGAAATAGAATGAGAGGACAACAACACCGGCATGCATCAAGAATTGTGACTTGTCGGAAAACGTGCGTGAACGGAAGACTTTCAGAATGTGCGTGCACTTTGGACTGAACTGCTCTGAATTCAATGATTAAGTGGGTGGTACAAAAGGGCTTATATACGAAGGAAAGAAAAGCTATGAGATCTATAATATGGAGAGGCTTAGAAATGATTGAATGAAGCTGAATAAAGATGAACGGTGAAGAGAAAACTACGCACGAAGGCGCTGCGTCGCTCAGACCGAATTGGTAGCCGGAGCCAGAATGGGCACTACACTACCATGAATTTTGGCAGCATAGTCAACACCCTCCCAGGTCATACATCCCCACATCATCAAGGAACCCCCTATTCAGCCCCTCACCTGGCTTTTTCCACACCTATTTCCTTCCATCCAACCATAGGCAATTGATTTTGGTCTCATCAGACCATACTACCCTCTTCCAGTCATCCACAGTCTGATCCTTGTGGGCACATGCAAAGTCCAAACAAGTCTTGCAATGTCTAGCAGAGAGAAAAGGGCATTTGGACTTGACTACAGTCTGCATACCAGTCTTTTTCAGGTGAAGGCAAACTGTACTACATCAGCAAAACAACCCTTCCCTATAGTTAAGGCTCCAGATGTGACAGGGTGGCCCAGAGCTATGACAGACTGGGAAATACTGTGGTGATCTGGGAGAAGCTGGAGATTCTGGAAAAATGTTGGAGGACATGATACAAACATTTAAAACTTGACCAAATATACCAAACCTGATCAAACATGCAAATCAAGCCAAACAAACTAAACCTAATCAAGTATATCAAACCTAACCAAACAAACTAAACTTGACCAAGACCAACTAAACTAAACCTGACCAAACAAACCAAATCTGATCAAATAAACTTGTTATGAAACTGTACTTTTTCCTTGAACAATAATGCTTTACTTATTCCTTCTCTTTTACTTTGAACAGACACTTGGATGATTCACTACAGAGTGTCCTTGAAGACCTTGAAGGACACAATGGGCCTCCAGAATTGGAGCGGTTTGGACAAGTTTGGACTCATACTGGACTAGAGTTCTCCCTTGGGGCAATGGGAACATTCTCTACCTGGTTGAAAGGTATTCTGGTTAAGGAGATATTCAGTAACCAGATACTTGCTTCAACTCGATAGGCAAAGAAGAGAGTGAAGTAACCAAAAAGCTCATCATGTGTCAGATGGTATTGGAGGTAGCCATCTGCGAACGACAAAACAAAGATGTTGGTGAACATCTGTGAAACCTTGTGTGCCGCAAGAACTGTCATCACTTGAAGGATGAGCGACAGTAGTAGGTGGGTGAACCAGTAAACCTCATAGGGTTCCATGATCAGCATAATCAAAGGCATGATGGGAGATGAAAGTGCATGTATAAAGATGTCAAGGCCAGTGATCAACCAGAGCTCATAACCTAAAGAGATGGGCAAAGCCTTCTCTCTCAATCTTGTCAAAACTGAGCCCTCCAAGCTAACCTGCACTCCACCAAGTGAGTCTGAGTCCCGAACACACAAGTCCACTTTAGAGTAAAGTGGAGTAGAGCAGATTTACATCAGACTTACATTGGACTTACATTGGACTTGGTGCACACACTCAGACTTGCGATTTATCCATTTACTCTTTATTTCGGACTCAGTTATTTAGGTTCAGGACTGTCATATTTACCCAAGCATAGCTCCACCCATACATAGGTACAGTACATATGTTCAAACCTTCTTCTTTTGATCCTCAGTCATTTGCTACCTCCTTGGGCAGTGGCTGAGGTGAGTACTTACTATTTCCATTGCCATTACCTTACTTATCCCTGTAGTGGGTAGTGTTCTGAAGTCCGGTTGTGGACCCAAAAAAGACTGCCAACCGAACCGGACCCACAATGGTTGCAACCGGACCATGGTTGCTGGTCCAACCAATTTTTCAAGATGGTACAGTTTGGTTCAAGCAACTGCAATGAGGCCAGAAAACTGGGTTGAAACCAGTCCCAACCGGTTGCAAGACCAACTGGTTGAATTTATTGTGATATTGACATACGTAGACTAAAGTGTAACTATCTCATCCGAGTCTTCCTGAGCACCTTGGTCCCATGAGCACATCTCCTCGAATACACTCATCTGAATTTCATCAGTCTCTAAGTTCACAGCAGCCTGATCTTTGGGCGAGATGATCTTGAGAAAAAATATGCTGAATTTTATTTGCATCAGCGATGATCTTGTGGGCATCGATGATGCGCTCCTAGTCGGAGGGCTTCAATGCGAATGCAGACCACGATAGATGCTTCGCAGCTTGTCCGGAACGTCGAAGACTTGTGATGGGGCTGAACAATTCATCCGCTGATGAAACGAAGAGATTGATAGGCTGGTGATTCCATGGAGTCAGTGTGAGCAAACGAAGATGGTGTAAATGAGACTTACCTGATGGAGCTGGTGAGAACGCTCAAGCATGGCAGCTGCTGTTCCCCACCGAATCTTGCTGTGCAGCGGGATAGCAAGTGGGGTTTTGATGCCACATTCCTTTTGGAGACGTTCAAAATAAGCTATGCGTTGACCCGATGCTTGAATTTTCACAGCGAGTGTGTGAAGAGCAGCGACCGCATCGAATAAATTGTTGTGGATATGGTTATCTGGGTCCATTGGGTCATATTCCCATATAGTGGTAGATGACTCGGTGACAGAGATCTTGGTGATGGTGGACATAACAGCGACAACCGCAAGGTTGATGATGTGTGCGAGGCAAGGAAGACGCTGTTCCTCGGCCCTGAATGAGTAGATGTGGCAGCGGTTGAGGACGGACTCAATGTTTTGTGTAGCTGTATTGTTGTTGCTCGTATTGTCTGCGGTAATACAGAAAAGCTAGAAACATTTGAGTGAGAGGGATAAGAACAGAACTGGACAATATGTACCTTTGATGATTGTTGCTCAATGATCCCCACAC
>JBBPMU010001118.1:0-10569 GCA_038090475.1 Wakefieldia striispora | reverse complement strand
CTCAGCCCTCGAAGGCGAGCACCAACATGTAATTCGTGTCACGTGACTCATCCACACAATCATGTGACGTTCCACTTTTGGTACGCTCCTATGTCAGTATAAACTTCCTTCTGTCATGTGATCTGACACACATGACCACTCTGGCACTTGCCGATTGGCCGATAACTTATCTTCTGATCTTCTTTTGCCATTGGCCTGGCAGCCTCCTTACCTTCCTTTCCCATTGACTCATAGATGCTTACTCGAAGATATGCGATCCTCGCATCGTATGATTCTCTATTCCTTTTCTCATTGGACGATACGATACGCACTGCATGGTCCGTGCACGGTTTCCTACAGTATATAAACCCATGTACATAGTCGACTAGATTCCCCAGTCTTATCTACTTGATCATTCTTCCAAGGGAGTGATTTAAGGATATACTCTTCAACTACTTGAACCCTACCATCACCACCATTCCGCCACTTCACGACTTCCACCGATCCCTCCTTGCCACCTTCCTCGCCAGAAAGCCCTTAGAAGCCGGTGCGCTTTCTCTTCTTTCAAATTTAGGATTAATCAGTTGATCTTCATTTCAGTGAGAGGGTCAAGGGAGAGTGAGGTGAGGTGAAGGTGGAGCAACTGTTATAGCTGGGTTGACTGAGCAGAGGTAACTCTGAGAACTCCAGAATGCCAGAGTTGTGACTTACAGGCAAAGTTGGCTTCAATGTATGTGTTGTGCCCTTGTCTGAAGTTGTGCCCTAGTATTTCTGAGGTCAGAGTAAGGAAGTATAAAGATGAGAGGGAGAAGTCTGAGAGTGCATGAGGGTCAGATTGAGATTGTCAAGACCTCTGAGAGTACTGAGGGTTGGAGATGAGTTGATACTTTAGATGATATTTGAACTGAAGAGTACAGGTGAGTATCTATGGACTTATATACTTGGAGGAGGACAGATTACTAATGGAGGTGCTGACTGATGTACTAGTTTACTAAGGATATGAGTAAGATGGAACTCAGAGGAAAGGATAACCAGGTGAAGTCAGATGTACATGAAGACCAGAGCTGTGCTTCTAGTGAGACATAGGAATGGAATGGAGACTAATACTAAACAAGAGAGAATGAAATGTAACTGAAGTCCAGGGCATTGGAGATGAGAATTCTGATAGTGTATGGATTGATTTGTTGGATTTTGTCTAAGTGCCACTCAGAGTAACAGAGTTGACTTGGAGAAGATGAGGAGATGAGTCTGGAGTATGGGATATGACAGTATCCCCCTCTTAGGCCTGAACCCCTGAAGGCCATTAGGCAGGGACAATAGCTGTCAAAGCATTTTGTTGATACATTGGAGTTGCAGAGTCTGAAAAATTTCAGTGTGGCTTTAAGGGCTTGCTATTGTTGCTTCTTTCCTTAACTTATTCCTATCATGTCTGACCTTAGCAACATCTACAAGTGGGATGATGAGCATCTCAAGGAGAATGACAATGATTATGACAAGGTGTTCACAGCAAAGGTGTTGGAGTGGAGGTGTTGGATGAAGGTGCAGAGGGAGGAAGAGGCTTGGAAGAAGGTCAAAGAGGAGGCTCAGAAGGCAGAGGAGAAGTGGAAGGTGGAGGAGGTGAGGTGGAAGGAGGAGGAGGAGAAGCAGAGGGAGGGAGGGAGGAAGGCTGAGTATGAGTGATACATGAGGGTGTACAAGGAGGGGCAAAAGAAGGCCAAGGAGTTGGCCAGAAAACAGGTGCATGGCACCTTTGTGGTTCCTTGTTCACTAATCTTGCATAGGCTGAGCAGGTTCAGACAGAGCAGTCTGCTCCAAAAGACAAGAGAAAGGTGTGGGCCACTAAGTCCTACATTTGGTGTTTGAGGGCAGGTGTGGAGTGCATACCTGGAGGAGGGAAGAAGGGGAAGGCATGCATGGCCTGCCAGAAGGGCAAGCTGTATTGCATCTTTCCTGGGGATGAACTGGCAGTTCAAAAGTGGAGGAGGATGGAGGAATCAGAGGTGGAGGAGATAGAGGAGGTGGAGGTGGTGTTGAAGAGGAAGAAGGAAGAGTTTGCTGTGGTGGTAATCTCTAGGGTGGGCTCAAGTGGGAGCAGAGAGGTGTCAGAGATTGACAAGGTCACAGAGCTCCTTGGAGCAAAGATTGACAAGCTCATCTGAGTGATCAAGAGGGTTGGTGTTACGCGGGTGCGGAACAAAGACTTCACTCGAGGTCCTTTCATACTCGTAGAGTTGTCAACGTCTAGGAGCAGAGTATATGGCTATCGCTCATGAGAGAGAAGCCCGTTAGCGAGAGAGACAGAAAGCTGGAAGGGCTTAGCGCAGGAGGTAAGTCGAGCGACCTTCTTCAGGAGCGAAGACTTTGCAGGCAGAAGTGCATAGAATTAGCTGAAGAGCTATTCTACTACAGCGGCAGGTATTTATACTACAGGGTACAAATAGAAACAAATAGACGAGAAAGGGAATCAACAAGACGCGTCGCGTCGCGTGTATCATAAAAGGAAATCAACGAAGTACGTGTAAAAGGAAACGTATGCATAAAAGGAAATGCGGAGTCCCATGTCCAAGAAAGGGAACGGAGTCCCGTAGTCCAAAAAGGAGAAGTGGAGAGCCGCTGGATAAAAGAGGAAAGGAATAAATGGGACTTCCCGGTAGAAACAAGTCAGAAGTCCGGGGGCGTCCGTAAACATGGGAAACGGCGGTGTTCCCGTATGAAGTCTGAAGGATAACCTAGAAGTCATGAAACAGAGGATCATACTGACCACTGTCGATGATCTCCCAAGTGAGGTCTCTATACACCGTGGAAGAAAGGTCAAACCAATAGCGATCATAAGAATGAGTAGGAAAGAAAAACGTATCCATGTCCGTCGGCTCTTCACCAGAGAGTTGTCTCCAAATGATTTCAACATCTCGATCCCAAGTATCTTCGAAATCCGTAACAGTTGGGACTTTCTGGTGGACTTGGTCTGCCTGAAGGACAAAGAGATGTACCCAGAGGACATCCTGGAGGACCCAGTATTGTGAAATGAGACTAAACCTATAGTTGAAGGTTGAACCTAAACCTCAAAGGCAAGGTCTTCTCCTGTCAACATCAGAGGGATACTTTTCATTAATGGAGCAAATAGATGGGGGGGGGAGTGATGATAAGAGATATACCCAGTAGCCCCTCAGAATATCCTAAGGGGGTCCAGCCTAAAAGAAAAATACCTGGGTGATATTATTCCAAATAGCTAAGACTGGGGTTTCCAATCAAAGCTCTACCTACTTAAATAGTGTCTGGTATGAGTGTGCACAGACCAACAATGAGTATGGTAATACTAAATATGGCAAGTGCCCTTCAGGTGTAAGACCTGGTAATCTTGAAGAGGAAATAGAAGTCTGATAGTAATGTATGATGAGTAAAAAGAGATGAGTCACTGTGCATCATGCTCCTTCCAATACAATCACAATTGGGTACCCATGTAATGAGAAATGACTAAGAGAAAAGATAAGAGAAATCACATGTCTGTGGGATGGGATCCTGGATCAAAGTCTGAATGTCTAAATATGTCAAATGGGTAACCAGTGATGTCAAAGAAAGCAGCTACTGGGGAGAAGTCTGAAAGGGCCCAATAGCCAATTGGCAAGTGCCATGAATGGTCACATGCCTCAGATCATGTGACAAAAGAAATTATACTGAGGCAGAGGAGCGTACCAAAAGGTGGAACATCATGTGATGTGGTGGTCAGGTGATTATCGAAATACATGTGAGTGGCTCTCTTCAGTCAGATTGCCATAGTAAAGGAGTCTGTTCATAGAAAAAGTTTGTTAATAAGAATGTCCAAATTCAGAGTTCGTATGGGGCTTTATAACAGATTGAGAAGGTAGAGAAGGGGATGGAGACCAAGAAGGAGAATGAAGAGGTGATGGTAGTGGACATGGAGGGAGACATGGAGGAGGGCTTGGAGGAGGGCTTGGAGGAGGTGGACAAGCAGGTAGTTTAGGACTTGTATTAATTGATATGAAGTAGCACTTAAACAACTAAAGGAGGATAAAAGAGAAAGTGCACTGGGTTCCAATGGCTTTCTGGTGACGTAGGCAGCAAGGAGAGAACAGAGAAAGTCATGTAGGGGCGGAATGGTTGAAAGTAGAGGTCCAAGTGGGTTGAGGAGTATACCCTTAAATCCTACCCTTGGAAGTAGAATCAAGTAGATAAGACTGGGGATACCAGTCGCAAAGTACACTACTTAAATAGGGTCTGGTGAGTGTGCACAGACCATGCTATGTATGACTATATTAAGTAAGTGAGATACATAAGGTATGCGAGAGAGAAATATGAAAAAGGAAATCATATGATGTGAGGATTGCATATCCTCAGGTAATCATCTATGAGTCAATGGGAATGAAAGATAAGAGGATAAGGAAGAGCCAATAGCAAAAGAAGAGCAGAAGATAAGCTATTGGCCAATTGGCAAATGCCACAAGTGGTCATGTGTGTCAGATCACATGACTGAAGGAAGTTTATACTGACATAGGAGCATACCAGAAGGGGAACATCACGTGACTGGTCATGTGACTTGTGAAATACATGTTGGTGCTTGCCTTTGAGGGCCGAGCATAGCGAAAGGGTTCGTTAAGTAAAAAGTTCAATGAAAGTATGAGAATCATAACATTACCCCTTCTAAGGTCCAAGGTGTCTCAACAAGGAGAGAACTTTTTTTTTTTTTTATGCTTCATAGTCTAGATGGGTGAGGGAAGAATGAGAGTGAAAGTCAATAGAATAATTGGAAAATAGATTTTGGAATTTGGATGGTGAAAGTCCCTGGAGTTTTCACAGGGCAGCTGGGTGGGCTTGGTGAAATTGTTTGACCACCTGTGGTGCGTTTTTAAGGTGATCTGCCAGCTTCCCAGGTGTGGTCTGATTCGTCCCATCCTTTCTGGTGGATGAGGTATTCTAATTTCCAATTTTTAGGCGCAAGGTGACAATGTAGTCAACCTCGTGTTCTTCATATTCTTCATTGTTGACTACGATAGCATCTGGTCATCTGGTTGGTTGGCTGGGGAGAGTTTCTCTATAAGGTTTAACTTGTGAAACATTAACCATAGGATGAATATTGAACATCTTGGGGAGATGTAGTGTGACAGCGTTGGGTAGGATGCAGGTGATTTCGTATGGGCCAATCCATTTTTGTATGAGTTTACAAGCTGTATAAGGGAGCTTGAGGTGCTCCATGGACAGCCATACTTGTTGTCTGACTTCATATGTTGGTGCATCCAAATGCTTTTTATCCACATTTTTGATCATCCATTGGCATGTTTCCTCAAGTGCCTTTTTAATGTCCTTGTGTGTTGTTGCACAGTCCTCTGCAAATGAAAGGGAGGAGTTTCCTTCAAATCCTAACCGTGGAGTATACTTTTTGGTAATGTCAAAGGGTGTGGTGCCCATCATGGAACTGAGTGAATTGTTGTGCTGGAACTGGGCAAGCTTCAACCACTCACACCAATCTTCCTGTTTTTTAGCAATGTAAGTGTGAAGATATTGTTCCATTTCATGATTGATGCATTCTGTTTGACTGTCCTTCTGGGGATGATATGTGGTAGAGATTTGTTGTTTGATATCTAATAATTTGCAGAGGTGTTGCATGAATTCAGAGATGAATTGAGGGCCTTGGTCCAATATGATTGAAGAGGGCAATCCATGGGTGCACCATACTTCATCTCGAAAGAGTTTTGCCAAATCTAATGAAGAAATCTTTTTTAAGCACAGAGTGAAAATAACTTCTTTTGAGAAGCAATCTACAATAATGCAAATAGAATTGTACCCCTTCGATACTGGGAGGCCAGTAACAAAGTCAATGGAGAGGTCTTCCCACAGTCTGGATGCTGACTCAAGGGGTAACAGTTTTCCTGCCGGTGCTGTTGTCTTTCCCTTCATGAGGGCGCATGTCTGGCAATGGTCTATATGTTATGAGCCCCATATTTTATTCCTGAAAGACGCTCTACTTTTACTAACACTTTTAAACTTTCACATAGAAACCCCCTTCTTGCGGCAATCCGATTGAAGAACACCGTCTACATGTACTTCACCGATCACGTGACTTGATGTCACCTGATGTTTATCTTTTGGTACACTCCTGCAACAGTATAATTTCCTTCGTCACGTGATCTGTTGCACATCACCACTCTGCGGCACTTGCCAATTGGCCGTCGGTTGAGACCTTCAGACTTATTCCCGGCAGCCTTCTCTTTGGGAATAACCCCTTTCTCTTTTTGGACATATTGACACTCTTATCTCTTAGTCATTTCCTCCTATGATGTTACCTGATCGTGATTGTATCGGAAGGCATGTGCCATAGAGAGCAGTGCATTTACTCATTTCATCTTTGTCACGATACGTGCCCATCACATAGGACTTCCCTTTTATGGATATTCAGACATCGTACGATTTCCCTTTTACTATACTTGGATTCGCACAGCTTGGTCTGTGCACGATCATGTACACTATTTAAGTAGTAGACGCATTGACTGGTAACCCCAGTCTTTGCTATTTGGAAATTTATCGCCCAGGTATTTTTCTTCTAGGCTGGACCCCCTTAGGATATTCTGAGGGGCTACTGGGTACTCTCTTCATTCATCTACACTCTTAGCCAGAGGATAAACGGCGCTCCTTCATTTTATATGTGAGAACATAGAAAGGACTTTGTGTCCTTTGACTCTTGACTGTGTGTCAGAGTCCCCTTAGACTTTGTGTCAAGGGATCCTTATCTGCAGATACCCCGTAGAAGGGAAGACTTCGCCTTTGAGGTTTGAGGTTCAACCTTCGACGTTTCGTCTCGTTTCACTATATAGTTGGCAATGTCTTTTGTCATGCCGTTCCAAGTGTAAAATTGTGATATTAGATGGCTTGTTCAAGCCCTTCCTGCATGTCCTGCTACAGGGGAATCATGAACCATCATCAGTAGTTCTGTTCAGATAGAAGCAGGGATGAAGATTTTGAATTTTTCATTTTTGTATACCTTATCTTTGTTGCAGAATGCGAAGTTCTGCAGAATTTCAGATTCTTTTAGTAGCTTCATGGCCTTCTGGATCTTTTCGAAAAATGGAGAGATTAGTGTGGTTTCATGTGTGTTAACCACCTTTATGTCTGATTCTGGGATTACCACCATGTTTGAATTGTGGTTTTCTACTGTGTCACCATGATCAGGTCTTTGGGAGAGTGTGTTGGCTTGTCCATTTTGGGTGCCTGGTTTGTAACACATAATATAGTTAAATTCTTGTAGCAAGGCATGCCATCTCACTTGTCTGGGTGAGAGCATCTGCAGCTTCTTCCAGTATTCCAGATTTTTGTGGTTGGTCCATATTTTGAAAGTTTCTCTGCCGACTAGATAGTGTTGCCAGTCTTGTAAAGCTCTGATAACTGCTAAAAGTTCTTTGTCATAAATAGGGTAGTTTCATTTGGCTGAGTCAAATGAGTGCGAGATGAAAGTGCAGGGCTTCTATATCCCATCATCATCCTTAATCAATAGGACTGCTCCTGTTGCGATATCTGATGCGTCTGTTTCTACTTGCATGGGCTTCTTTTGGTTGGGGTAGGCCAAAAGGGATTCTTTCGTAAATGCTTCTTTGAGTTACTTAAATGCCGATTCTTGATCACTTCCCCATTTGAAGGGGGTATCTTTCTTCGTTAGATCATTAAGTGGTTGCACTATATGAGCAAAGTTAGGTATAAAATGTTGATAATAATTGCAGAGGCCTAAAAAGCCCTGTACTTGTTTGAGTCTGGTGGGCATAGGCCAATCCAGTACTCCTGCAACTTTCGACTGTTGCATTTCTACCCCTTCTGAGGATACAACCATCCCCAGGAAATCTACCCTTTTCTGCGAAAAGTGGCATTTTTCGGGCTTAATGTATAAATCGTTTTCTTGAAGCTGTTTGAGTACCTCTTTTACAATAGCTTCGTGTTCCACTTGGGTTTTTCCGCTAGTGAAAATCATACAATTGTCAATAAAAATGATTACCACGGCATACATATCATTGAAGATATCGTTCATCATGTTCTGAAAAGTTGATGGTGAGTTTGTTTTTCCAAAGTACATTACCAGTGGTTCGTAAGCACCCATAGGGGTCATGAAGGCCGCTTTCCACTCATCTCCTTCTTTTATGTGAACGTTGTTGTAACCCCACTGTAAGTCCATGGTGGTAAAAAGGTCCACTCCTTGAAGTCTATCAATTAGTTGTTATGATTACATCATTCTTTATCGAACTTTTTACTATTAACGAACTCTTTCGCTAGACTCAGTCCTTGAAGACGAGTCCCAACATGTATTTCTTGTCATGTGACTCTTTCACACGATCACGTGACGTTTCCCCTTTTGGTACGCTCCTATGTCAGTATAAATTTCCTTCAGTCACGTGATCTGACACACGTGACCACTTGCGGCACTTGCCGATTGGCCGATAGCTTATCTTCCGCTCTTCTTTCACTATTGGCTCCTCCTTATCACTCTTATCTTTACTCATAGACGATGACTCACGATACGCGTTCCTCGCATGGTACGATTCCTTACTCTTTCTCCATTGGACGATATGATACGCACTGCTTGGTCCGTGCATGGCTCTCCACAGTATTTAAACTCATGTACTTAGTCGACTGGTTTCCCCAGTCTTATCTACTTGATCATACTTCCAAGGGTGTGGTTTAAGGATATACTCCTCGATCTACTTGGATTACTCTACCTCCCAACATACTGCCCCTTCACGACTTTCAGTACTCACTCCTTGCCGCCTTCGTCGCTGGTGCGCCCCTCGAACCCGGCGCGCTCTCACTTCTCTCCTCTTCTTTTTGTTTGAGTGATGTTCAGCATTCGCTTCATTAGTGAAGGTATGAGTGGTAATGGGTATGTGTTTTTTATTGTTCCTTTGTTGAGATAATGATAGTCCATGACTAATTGTTTTTTACCATCTTTCTTGAGTATAAAGAACATGGGAGCTGTTTGAGGTGATTTTGAGGGTCGTATGTACCCTTTCTTAAGTTCTTTCTGTAAGAAGTTAGCTACTTCTTCCATCTCCATTTGTGACAGAGGTATTACTCATCCTTTTTTGGGGACGAAGTCTTCTTTTAATTCAATTGCATGATCCCATGGTTTGCATGTGGGCATCCTTTCCAATTCTTTTTTGGAGAAAACATCTAAAAATTCATGGTAAGTTTCTGGGACCAAACTCTTTATGTGGTCCTGTTCTTCTTGTCTTGTCATCACCCTAGTGAAGAAAGTGGGTGGTAATCACATTCTTGATAGCTGTCTGCAATAGCTCATGCATCAGCTGAACTTTGAAACGAGATGGAATGTTGAAGGTTGAATCTGAAACCTCAAAGGTGAAGTCTTCGCTCTTCAAGGTGGTATCATTTTCAAGGAAAAGGAGGAAGATGGTAAAATGGTAGAGTTTACCCAGTATGCCCCTCAGAATATCCTAAGGGGGTCCAGCCTAGAAGAAAAACACCTGGACAATGTGATTCCAAGTAGCTAAGACTGGGGAATCCCAGTCCGAATACATGAGACTAAATACTGTCTGACAAGTGTGCACAGACAATCTTCTGAAGAAGGAAAACTACTCTGTATAGTAATCATCTGTCAGGTCTGAATGCCTGGAAATCAAATAAGGAAATAGAAGTCTGAGAAAAGCATATCGTGACTAAGGGGAAATGAGTAAGGAACACAGCTCTCTGTGGCATGTGTCTTCCAATATGATCATGATTGGGAAATCAGGTAAGAGTCATCATGTAATGAGAGAGATAAAGGAAACAAGGTGTCTGCATGGGATGGGATCCCAGATCGAAGGTCTGAAAAGAAATGATAAAGTCCAAAGGGTTATTCCCAAAAGAGACGGCCACCGGGAAGAAGTCTGAAGGATCAACCGATGGCCTATCGGCAAGTGCTGCAGAGTGGTCACATGTGACAGATCATGTGACAGAAGGAAGTTATACTGTCGTAGGAGTGTACCAGAAGATAGACGTCATGTGATGTTGAGTCATGTGACTAGTGAAGTACATGTAGACTGTTATGAACCCTATATTTTATTCCTGAAAAGACGCTTTACTTTTACTGACACTTTCAAAACTTTTACTTAGGACTCCCTTTTCTTGTGGCGATCCTCGAAGAAAGCCATCTACATGTATTTCACTGATCACATGACTTGACATCATGTGATGTCCCCCTATTGGTACGCTCTTGCAACAGTATAATTTCCTTCATCACGTGCATCAGGGAAATTTTGAAGAGATTATAATCCTATATAATCCTCAAAGGGGGGTATATAATGGATTATAATTCCATATAATCCATTATCTACCATTATCATTGATTATCATTCCCTTAAAATTTCCCTGATGTGATCTGTTGCACATGACCACCTTGTGGCACTTGCCGATTGGCCGTTGGTCGAGACCTTCAGACTTATTCCTGGTGGCCTTCTCTTTGGGAATACCCCTGTTTTACTTTTGGACATATTAACGATTCTTATCTTTAGTCATCTCTTCTTACAATGTTATCCGATCATGATCATATTGGAAGGCACATGCCATAGAGAGCAGTGCAGTTTGTCATTTCCTTTTACT
>JBBPMU010001117.1:0-10571 GCA_038090475.1 Wakefieldia striispora | reverse complement strand
TGAGACCAGTTTATAGGCAGGATTTTTTTGACATTTTCTGGACAGCTCTAGCCAGTTAGGTACCTTGCTGTGAGAGTCTGTCACAGTCTGGGCAGTACTGTCCAGACAAAGGGTTGTTTTGCTGATGCTTCCTCTAATCAAATCTGGATCAGTGCAAGATAATGACCAATTTCACTGTATCATACCTAACAGATTTTGTGCTTGTGAACATGTGTCACCATTGACTTGAGGAGCAACACCACTGCCGGTACTTCTGAATCGTGAGCGATGCTCGCGATACTTGGCCTTGAGCCTAAAAATAATCAGAAACCAAAATCTGTAGTGAATTGCCTTGCACTATACGTACGTATTTAATCGGTTGATCACGGAAGTAACAAACTTCCCTGGCTCGGCTCTATATGAAGCAGAATAGTTGGGATCGTTTTCAAAGATATATTTTGCAATGACGGCAGATACATCCTTCTTGTTCTTCCCAGAAGGTTTGTCATCAGGAGAGAGTTTCAGCATGGTGGAGGAAGTGCAATCATGGAATAAAATATGTCGATCAGCCGGGTGAGACAAAATCCATTGGACAAGTAGATCCGTATGCCTCTCATCCCAGATAATGTTTGCAGACGAGGTCTTCTTGGAAGAGGATGGGATGGTAGCAGGCTCAGAGGGGGGAGAAGACGGCGGAGGTATAAGTGCCCTACCCTTTCCTTTCTTCTTGGCCAAAGAACAACCACTCTGAGAGGTAGAAGATGTTGAACTGCCCTTTTGCATACCTGCTTGGTTAAGAGGGATTCTTGCCATCGCTATCAGCTTGTCAGTCAAGGCTAGTAGTCATGCCGAGCGTCGAGAAGGGAGGCGAAGGACAGGCACACTTTTTCGAGCTCCGCCTGGATACATCCCAGCACCCCTGTGTTCCAGAGTCAAAAAATAACATATAATAGCCATAGTATAGCCACAGTGTAGCCTAAGTGAATACCACTAATAATTGTCACATGCGGCATTTCCTCCCCTCTACCATGAAGTATTGACACTGCCATGTTTTTCCTAGCGCGTCGGGCGATTTCATACCTCTTCAACTTCTTAATATGTTATGACAGTTAATGGGAACCAAATTGGAACACGCTGTATCAACTTGTATAAGTACGACCCTGTCTCTCACCTAACGCCATCATCTCTCTTCACACCATGATTAGTACCGTTCTCCCTGCGCCCATAGCTGGGTTGGTCTCCATCGGGGGTACACGAGGACTCAAAGACTCACCACAGGAAACCCATAATGCCAAGCCATCGCTGCCACCTAGCCCGGCGTGCATTCCTTTCCTTGGAAATATGTTCAGCGTGAATACGGACGCGCCGTATCTGGCATTATGGCATGGTCAAAGACGTACGGTATGTTCTATGGATACCACTTTTTCACAGGGCTGTGCTAACAAACAAGCACTGAACAGGTGATCTTATTCGCGTGCACGTTCTGGGGTGGGACACCATCGAGTTGCTCGAAAAACGCTCCAATAAGTACTCTGATCGACCCGTCCTACCAGTCACAAAGTTGTACGTTCCCGTTCCTCTGCAGGATTCACTTTGCGCCAACCAGTTTTGCAAACATAGGTTTGGCATGGAATGGCCTGTAGCTCCGACTCGTTATAGCCCGAGTTTCAGATTGCACAGACGATTGATGCATCAGGTCTTACAATCCAAAGCAGCACTTACTTACCGCCCAAGACAAATGCAGAGTGCGTACGAAATGATGGCAAGCCTCTTAGACGACCTGGGATGCTACTTAGACCATTTTACCACGTGCGTATCCACGAATTACCAAAGTATTTCACTTAGACTATCCATACACAGGTTCGCAACGGCCGTTGTAATGACGGTGACGTACGGATATGACATGAAGGAAGGAGAGACGTTCGCCACATCGATACAGCACGTTATGAACATCCTGCTCCATGCTTGCACGCCAGAGATCTCCGCATTGTGTTCTACATTTCCACTCAGTATGATTTTTTTCCAACTGGCGCGACTTGCTAATTAGTATATAGTTTTAGCATTGCCGGTGTGGTTTCCGGGGATGTGGTTTTTTATCCAAGGCTTCTGAAAGTCGTTCTCTGGTTGCGAACGCGTTGCATGCTCCATACACATGGACTAAAAGACGCATCGTGAGTAGCCAAATGAAAAGCCTGTTTGTGCGGGTGCTTAACAAGAGATGGCAGGAGGAAGGAAACGCAGTACCATCCATGGTCACTGATACGATTACTCGATACTACCTCTATGACGATTCAAAGAACCCAGAGCTCGCGCAAGCCATCCAAGACGCTGCTGGGACAATGTATGGAGGTAATTATCTTGCTTCATAATGCACTCGTTTGCTCCTTCATGCTCACTAAATCTTCAGGTGCAGTGGGGACAGTTCGTTTTGTTCTTTTATTCGCGTAAGTTGTGAAGTGACACTGCGTTATAAGACACCTTCGACGCTTCTCGTCTTCACATATCTCATGATGAACCACCCAGAGGTCCAACAGCATGCACAGGCTGACATCGACCGTGTAGTAGGTCGACATCGACTGCCAAACTTTGACGACCGGGAGTCGTTACCGTATGTGGACGCGATCTTGCGTGAAACCATGCGGTGGTGCCCGGTGATGCCTTGAGCCCCATATCATCGTCGGTGTTCTGAATCACGTAATATGTGTTCAAGTATGCCTCATGCCACCACCGAGGACGATGTTTATAATGGATATCACATTCCACAAGGTGAGTAATGTTCAAATTTTGATCCAACGGCTCTGGCCAATCATATTGCCTTGAAGGTGCCACCGTTATGGGAAATGTCTGGTGAGCACGTCGAGCCTCAGTAGCTCGGTGCATATGAATGAACGAGTGTATGGCAGGGCGATATCGCGTAACGAGAAGAAATATCCCAATCCAGAGGCTTTTACGCCAGAGCGGTTCTTGCATGAGGACGGCACACTGACCGCGGATACTTTCCCCTGGGTATTTGGGTTCGGACGTCGCGTATGGAAACAATCTCATCTGTAATACGGCATTTACAGCCCAGGAAGACATGCCGGCGAAGCTTCACTGTGATGTGCGATCGTCTGTATGCTGGCGTTGTTTAGAATCGAAAAGACAGAGGGATCTGAGAACGTCAAGTGGGAGACAGGCCCGAAGAGGTTCGTGCCGTCTTGTTGTGCAGAGGTGTCGATACTGATACGGTTTTGTAGGCACCCACTCCCGTTCCCGTGCAAGTTCGTCCCGAGGGACAAAAAGATGAATCGTCAGAAACTTGGATTGCTTGCTTCTGCGTCTGGATCCCTTGCTTGACAAGGTTTCTTTCACCCCCCATCTCACCTTTGACAAACCTTTTTCGAAAGTCATTCTTGGAGCAACCCACCACGGCCACAGCAACCGCAATTGTCGTGGAAGTCATGAATTGGATGTATGGTAGACTGCCCAGAACTACGAGAGTGTGATATATAGATTAAACAGGCTCAAGGCGCCTGTTGGCAGTCTTGCTATGTCAATGGCCACGTGTGGGATCGTTTCACCTTGTGATTGGTGGTCTGTGAAGGCACATGAATGCGTGACGATCCCAACCGTTGTCGCTGAAGGTAAGGACAGCACGGGTAGTCGCGATATTGGTATCCCGGTGGAGTTCCCCGAGCTTTGAAAGTCGAACTTCCGTCCAACGGGCACGACATTCAGGAGCGAATGTGAGCGCAGCAACTTCGTCCTCCTTGCCAGCTGCATCGTCACCCGCGTCGCTCAGGAAGTCATCGCCCTTGAGCATACCCCTGAGGACACTGTTAAATAACGAGCTGTCGTCCCACGTAGTGCGGGTAAGAAGTCGCAATAGATCAGTAACGTGCGTCCCCGATCAGCCTACCATGACGGCGACGACGACTGACGTCGAGGGTTAGATGATGTATGGCGTGCTGCGCGCCATCACGCCAGAGATATTCCCCGCCAAGGATCTTGGGACGGGTGGCGACTGCGACACGCGTGTTTGGCATGATGGTGAGCGTGTTCGTGCTAGTGAGTGATGATGACACTTATGCGTGGCCGATGCAGGCGCCGGTGATTGCGCTGTACGCGAATCTCGCGACTGTGTACATTGCGGGTGGCATGACCGTCTTTGTAGGTGTCCTGCTAGTGGCGTTGCTGTCGCCGTACGAACCTAGAAGCAAGGCGTCCATCTAAGTGAGTAGGATACCTATACGGGGGCGAGCTCCATCTTGGGACCGTACTGCATAAATTTGGTAGATCAGTGCATCGGCGGATTGTTGTGGGATCATTCGACGAATTCCTGCTTGTAGACCAACAAAGCGTGAATGTGTACCCTGACGTTACTGTGTGCTTGAGATCCGTAGTGATACATCGTGCGGTGCGTATCTACGAACAACTCAACGACACGACCATCACTCGGTGTCGTGTATGTACAGTATCCAAAAATATGGTGTCACTGTAACCCAAGGGACGATATCACTCCTCCAACTCATCTTCTTCATCACTCGCGTCGCCAACGAGATCATCTTGAACCATGTCGACCACCATGTCGACCGCCGCCTTGGACATGCGCGGCATGGCACCCGGCCGAAGCAGCGGATGACGAGCTTCGTCTAGTTCCTCTTCCTCTTCCCCCTCTCCTTCCTCCTCGCTCCCACTCTCCTCAGCACCCTCGTCTCCACTCCCCGCGCCCCCTTCGCTCCTGTCCGATTCCGATTCCGAGGAGCTATGCTCGAGGTCCTCTGACGATGCCTCAAAGTCATCGTCGTCTGTATCGGAATCGTCCCATGCCGGTCCCTTAACGGTCCCGTTCGTCAGCTGATTTAGACGCGTGTCCTTGCTGCTCGGTGTCCACGTTTGGCTGGCGCTCTTTCCGAGGAGATGTTTCCGATTCCGTGCCCAGGCATTGATAGGGTCCTGCTCGCGGCCGTCGACCATCGAAAATTCGGTCTCGACGTCCTCGTCCTCGCCGTCCTCGCCCTCGCCCTCTGCCTCCCTGACGCCCTTTCGAGCGAGAATGACAGAGCACGTCCGTCCAGTGGCGCTGATAAGACGGATGCCGTCCTTGGCGAGCAGATCCGAGACGGCCCAAAACTCACAGTGCTTGCTCTCGCCCCATAGAATGCCCGTGTCAAAGAACCAAAGCGTGCCCGATTTTGCGGAGAGGTAGGCATCGATGCCCGCTGCGCCGTCGCCCGACTTGGGTGTCGCACACGCACTGCGAAAGACGGTCGTGGACGCCTCGAGGAGCGGGACGGGAATGTGGGAGAGCAGTTGGCGGATGGACGTGACGGTTTCTTCGCCCTTGGCGACGGTGGTGGTCGTGGAGGTGGAGGTGCCGGAGGAGTAGGATGTGGTTTCGAATTTGGTAGCGCTGAGCGCGTCGAGGCCAAAGATGACCTGTTGAGCAGATGTAGGAGATGATTTTGACTTGTCTGGAACGTCTATAGGGAGTAACACGACCGTCCAGTGGCCCTTGTACTTTCCACGTGTGGGGAGCAAGAACACACGGGTAATGCGTGAGAGAGGGATGGATGCTTCAAGGGCGCGAGAAGTGGGGTTGATGAATCGAATGGAGCGTGCGTGGATGGTGACGTCGACCTTCTTACGGACGGGTGAGGTGGTGGAGACGGAAGGGAGAGTGAAGAGCGGTGGATCGTCTACATCGTCTTCCGCTGTTGTAGTTTTTGGTCGTTTTGAGCTCGTGTCGTCCCCGTTGTCGGGTTCACGGGCCCGTTTGGCGCCTTTGGTTCCGAGAGCGTTCTGCAGGGCTTTGAGCGCGCTAGGTTGGTTGCGAGACCATTCTTGGCGTGCGTCGGGGGTGTTGGTCGGACAGTCGCCTCCGAGGGCAAAGACGAGCAGCGTCTCGACGGTTGATCGCAACTGCGACGAGAGTTGTGTTGTCGAGGTGGCGGTTGGGAGATGTGCAACGAGGACATCGAGGAGCGGTGTGCTCATTGTTGCCGTCAGAACGCAAGCGAACGCGACTACCTCGCCGACTCAGCACCACTCCACATTAGTCATTCCTCGGCTTCAAGTTGTCAGCTCTGATTCAAAGTCCTTTCTGCTCTGGTTCAGACTCGGTCTTGCAGAAGTCCTCGTCCTCCACATCCACCCGGGGTGGGTACGCCGGCTCAGCGCGCCTGTATTTGTTCGAACTATATGTGATGCTAGTTAGAGGCTACTGACCTCGTCGCACCACATACCGCCCAGTACATCAAACTTGTTCATGGTTAAATGTTCCTTCTAG
Organism: Wakefieldia striispora; assembly: GCA_038090475.1. Classification (NCBI taxonomy): domain Eukaryota; kingdom Fungi; phylum Basidiomycota; class Agaricomycetes; order Agaricales; family Hymenogastraceae; genus Wakefieldia; species Wakefieldia striispora. The sequence goes on along the minus strand of JBBPMU010001117.1, from coordinate 4,324 downwards.
GTTGCTTGAACACTAGTAGCTGGGTACTCAGAATTGGTGACAAAGACATTCTTTTCTTCCTTCGTACGTGCTCGCCCACCTGTCTTACTCTAAACTTGGTCCTTTCCGCAGCCTTACGAACGTGCCGTTCAAGCGCATTCAAGTGTCCTTATTGTACATATAGTAAGATCTTCCATCAAATACGAGTGAAAGAGTATGACCAAACTTCTGCCCACATCTCAGACACAAGTAAGCTACAAAAAATTTATTGAGCACGAAACAACATGTTCCACCTAGGATTCAATGCTGGCATTACATCAGTTCCTCGATACTCCGTTGCCTTGCGTGCTCATCTTGCCGTGCATCTGGACAACACATCAATCGTAAAATTGTCGAATCTCGACGGCTTCAAGCTGCGATTGGTAGAAGTGAAGTTCCTCGCACTCCAAGACGAGTTCCTGCAAATGCCGATGGCGCTCCTCTAGCTCCCTTTGTGCCGCGGCAAGCTCCTCTTCTTTGGTGGCATCTGAATGTCTCCACTGGTCCACTCGGGCAGCAAGTACATCTGTCGTACAATCTTTGTCGTCATTGGACATCCTCGAGGTTTCCAGCTCTTTTTGCGTTGAGACAAGCTCGCGTGACTGCTTCATACCGGTCCCCAAGTTTTGCGAGTTTGTCTCGCAAATCCTGCTCCTGTCAGTATTTTCGGGCCTGATTATTGTCTCATCTGATGGATTCGAGTCTCAGAAAACTAACGCAAGGATGGTAACACTGCATACCTGCCAGTGAAGGATCGACTTGTGTGGGTAGCGATGGATCCGCACCCATGTGTCGACTCAAAGTTATCTGTTACAGTCAATAGGATGGCTCTGAATGAGGTACATCCTTAGAGCTTATCGATGCGGGTGCACTTACATCAGTAACAGTATAGAATGAAGGAATTATGTCATGGAGATTCCAAACAGTGATTCTCTTGCCATGACCAATTGCAATGTCAAGGTTTTCTGAAATTTCCATTGTCCAGACTGTGCCATCGCAGTCGACATCAGAACAGATTTTCATGTGTGTCCCCGTATCCCAGAACGATATTGAAGACTCGGTGGAAGCTGCGATAAATCTACGGTTGTTTGGAGGGCAATGCACCCGTAGCTTCCCTTTGACGTGTCGCGAATTTGGATTGACCATTGTGAGAGTGTTTCTCCTGTGGATACATCGAGGTAGTTCTGCCGTCCCAAGAGATGGCGTAGAGGTGACTTTTGTCATCCCACGCAAGGCTCCGGTTTGAAGCTGAGCCAACTTCGATTTGGAATTTGATGGCAAGACGGCCATCCTCACTACTGTAAACGTGAATACTTCGATTCCACGCAGCAGTGGCGACAAGGCCTCCATCCCGAGTTGTCGCGCTGCAGCACCGGTAGTCGTTCGCCCGTCGAGCACTTCCAGATACAGACGGAGTCACGATCCTCCGATCTGCTTGCCGCGAGTTTGGTACCGTCAGGAGAGAAATCGACGGCTCGCACTGTTTTTTGGCGTCCTGTAAACTCGCCCACCTTGTCGTGGCTCTCCAAACTCCACACTTTGACAAACCCCCAACATGTTCCGCCAAACAAACCGCTTCCGATCCTGCGAGAGGGCAATGTTCATGATCCAGCTCCCCGCGTCCATGGGTATTCCAACCTCCCGGCCATCCTCCACCTGCCATCGTCGAATCTTCCCTTCCTTTCCGCCGCTTAAAATGTCTTTGCCGTCCTCCAGGAACATAACTGAGTGTATTTCATCCTTCCCGTCCATTTCGATAGGACCGTCTTTGTTCGCAGCTTTGCGCAGCGTCGATGACGACGTGCTCGTTTTCTTATCCCGATCTTGGTCCAGTTTTGCTTCCGCCCCCTCAGTGCCACTGGATGCGGAACCAGCTTTGATCTGGTCAGTATCACATACTTGACAGTTCTGGAAACGTGCTCACCATTCCTTGCCACTCGCCTCGAACGTAATCTGCAAGACATGTTCGGCTGGTACACAAACAATGCCTCTTGCTCTTGCAGCAGGGGTTTATACTCCTATCTAGTCCTCGGCACTTATCTTATCTGTCCCAGCGCTTTCCTTTCATTGGATACCCCTTGGTGGGGCAAAGGCCAAGGTCCCACTTGGCTGTGGCGCCAAGCGCGACTGAACAGGGATCGGTTATAAAGATCGCCGACAAGGACACGACTGTCTGACAGCCTCACTCAGTACTGTCGTATACCATTGTCTGTCTCGCTTGCACAATGTTGATACTAGACTTGCATTCAATTGTCTCCCTGGTCGCCGAATGTGACGGTGTACAGTTCACCTTGGAAACGAAGTGGTACCTGAAGCCAATCGGGACGGATGTCACGGTTCTAATGCATGCCAAGTGGTACTGGTTCAGCGAGTCAAATTAGACCATTTGCAAGTCCGGAAGCACCAGCAACCCAAAAACCTCCCTATATCATACAAGTCGTCATACCATTCACGTTATCCCCTAAATCACGGGACTAACTATCACGCAGATGACGTGTAAAGTGCTGGGAGATTGGCACAAATACAGTTGGACTGGAGTTACTCGGAGGCAAATTAAAAGGTGCTGCATCACCCTCGTGCCGCATCTGAGAAAGATCTTTGCCTTCATCATCGCGACAGCCGCTGTATTCTTCTTGTTCGGTCCCAACCTTCGACTACGTCACGTCTTCTTTTGACAAGCCCAATTGAGTGCAACTCGCTGGGCTCGTCCGACTTTCCCCAGAATCATCCATCGTAGACCCGTCGGTTGCTTCTCCTCCTCGCGCATGGGGACGAACTCCTGCAAATCGCGGGGACGCAACTCGAGTTCCTTGTGGACAGCAGCGAGCTCTTCTGCCTTGGCGGCGTCTGAACATTTCCACTGGTCAACTCTGGAAGCGAGCACGTCGATCGTACGATCCTTGTCTTCATTGGACGACTTGGAGGTTTCCAACTCCTTCTGTGTTGAGGCGAGCTCGTGTGACCGTGCCTCGTACCGATCCTGAAGTTTTACGAGTTGGTTCTGGACTTCGCGCACGGTTTTCTCAAGATGGGCTATTTTTTCGTCTGATGGATTCGAGTGTCAGAAAACTGGCTTAAGTATGGCAATGACATACTTGAAGGCTCGAGTTGTGGAGGTTGCGATGCAGCTCTTTCTCCGGCATCCGTACTTGGGGACCGAGTTATCTGCTGCGGTCGACAAAATGAGGTACCCTTAAACTTATTGAGAACACTTACATCGTCAAAATAGAAGGAAGGGAGTATGTCACGAAGATTCTGAATGGTGAGTAACCAGCCACGGCCAATTGCAATGTCGAAGTCTTCTGAAATAGCCATTGTCTGCACAAAACCCCTGCTTCGAATATCGGGCCCGATTTTCAAGTGTGTCACACTGTCCCAGAATGAGACTGAGGAATCAACGGAAGTTACGATGAATCGGTGATTGCTTGGCAGGGCAATGCACCCATAGCTTCCCATGTCTCCGGATCGGAGGGGCCACCGGAAGAGAGTCTTTCCTGTAAACACCTGGAGATAGCGGATGTTACAATCACGAGAGATGGCGTAGAGATGTTTGCTATCGTGATCCCAGGCAAGGCAATGGTTTCCATCTGAGCCTACGCTGATTGGGAATTCGACAAGGAGACGACCATCGTCTATGTTGTAGACGCGAACAGAGTCGCGTTTCCACGTGGCAGTAGCGAGAAGACTTCCGTCGGGTGAGAATCTCGTTGCGGTCACCCAGTGGTCGTGTGGCAGCGTCAGCAGTCGCTCGCCCGTCGAATACCTCCAGATACAGGCGGTCTTGTCCTCCGATCCAGTCGCAACTTTGGTCCCGTCGGGCGAGATATCGACAGCCCGTACTGCATCTCTGTGTCCTTGCATCTCACCAACCTTCTCATGGCTCTCCACACTCCACACCTTCACTGGCACATGGTTCCAACTCGCTCCACTAATGATCCAATTCCCATCCCGTGAGGCAGTAACGTCGAAAACATATTCCCCCGCATTCATTGGTTCCCCGACCTCTTGGCCATCCTCTAGTCGCCATTGTCGAATCATATGGCGCTCCCCACTACTCACCACATGTTTGCTATCTCCGAGGAACGCGACTGAACCAAAGCCTCCTTCATCGATTTCGATCGTTTTTCGTTTCTTTTGCTCGGGCTGATTGGCGGCCATAGTACCGCCTTCCGTCGAAGTTCGGAGCTGCCCGCCTTGATCTGGGGTCGGTTTTCCTTCCACCCCCTCAGCGTCACGGGGCGTGGAACCACCTTTGGTCCTCGTCACCACCTGATACATATACTCAATAGTTCCGGAAACGTACTCA
>JBBPMU010001116.1:0-10573 GCA_038090475.1 Wakefieldia striispora | reverse complement strand
TGGACTAGTTCTAGCCAGTTGGGAACCTTACTAGAGAAGCTAGAGGGTCTGTCTAGCCTGTCCAGTCTGTCCCAGTCTGTCCTAGTCTAGCCAATGCTGTCTAGCTAAGAGTGGGTTTGCTGATGTAAGGGGGTCCAGCCTAGAAGAAAGACACCTGGGCGACGTAATTCCAAATAGCTAAGACTGGGGTTACCAGTCAAAGCGTCTACTACTTATATACTGTCCAGCAAGTGTGCACAGACCATCTTCCATAGAAGGGAAACTACTGAAAAGGGAAACTAGTTGTCAGGTCTCAAGCCTGGAAATCTTGAAAAGGAAATGTAAGTCTGAAGGAAACATATTGTGACTAAAAGGATATGAGTAAAGGTGCACCGCATGATCACAGCATGCCTTCCTGATACGATCACAATCGGGGGAACAGGAAGAAAGAAGTGTGTTGTCATGATAAGAAAGAGAACAAGGGGCCTGGAACCGGGAAGTTCCGTATCTCAATAACATTAGGTAAAAGGGTCCAGGTTATTCCCAAAGAGACAGCCACCAGGAAGAAGTCTGAAGGATCAACCGATGGCCAATCAGCAAGTGCCGCGAAGTGGTCATGTGTGCCAGATCATGTGACAGAAAGAAATTATACTGGCATAGGAGCGTACCAAAAGTGAAACATCATGTGACATCGAGTCACGTGATCAGCGAAGTACAGGTAAACGGCTTTCTTCGAGGATCACCGCAAGAAGTGTTAAGTCCTAAGTAAAAAGTTTTGAAAAGTGTCAGTAAAGGTAGTGTCTCTCAAGGATGAAATATGGGGCTTTATAACACGTCTTTGGTCAGCCTTTTTCAACTCCATCATCTGCGGCATCAGTAAATTTACATGGTGCTTAATCAGGCTTAATCTGGCTTTTCCTGGCTTTTCTCACTAAGTCAACTATTACAACATTTGAAAACTGATTCAAAGTCAACATAAAAGCTCCCTTTTCATTTAAATGTAGTATAGTCAAGGTATTCAATGTTTTGGAACATAGTATGATAATGTTATACCTCACTTGCAATTTGAAAAGTAAAATAAGATGAAATAAGATGAATAAGCATTGTGTAAAATTACTGATGGGCTGATGACTACATACTCTGTCTACATACTGTATTCTTCTGGAACCAGTGGCCCTCCAAAATGCATTGTACACGTCGCTAGGGCGAGTCTGGGTTTCATTGACATCAATTCAGTGTCGTTCCTGGCATTTTCATAAGGTGCGAAAGCAAGAAAGACGTCCACGCTGGCTTTGTATTACCGACTGACGTATATTTTCAGTATACCATCGTATGTGAACGTCTTGATAGACGGTTTGCGACCCCGCCTACATCCCGGACTGCCTGGATGATGTGGCTATTCATGTTCTTGGCCTCTAAGGTGCACATCGTACTACACGAAGGCCCCCCGTTTTATCCTGACACCAGAGAACACCTCGAGTTCATCGATTAGGTGGTAACTGGCTTAGGTAAAAGTCCTCGGTACTTCACCGCGACGACTCCTTCTAGAATTGCAGGGACGTCATGTTGACGCCTCAGCTCATGACCTGGGCTCACAAGGCTTTCGGCAGAACCTGTACATTATTAGTGTGAGTGGGTTCTGTTCTCATTAGTCCCAAACACCTGGCCCAATCGAGATAGACACTGACCTGTATAATTACACACGTAGTCGCGACAGGCGTACATTCGTTGCCCGTCTACGCTGGTGGTAAGCCCATTCCGTGATGAATTCCCAACGATTACGTCTGCTCGGAACAGAACTCCAATGCCCAACCCTTGACATGGTATTATCACTTATCCGTATATCAATCCCGTGGTATTTCCTCGACGATACTCCTAAGCATGTTAAGTTCCTCTCGGTCTATTCCCGCGCACTTGGGGTCCTGAATCTAGCGGTGTGAGATTTGAAAGCGCTGAAATTTAAGAAAGGTGATGATAACGGAAGAGTCCTGTTTTTGAAGATAAAGCAAGAGCACAGAGGAAACTTGGGGAACGAGTTGAGAGCGAGGGCAAGGCTCGTCATCCGGGAAGGCTCGAACAGGAGACATAAGCCTGCAGGAATCTTTGAAGAGCAATATATACCTGTAAGTAACCAACTTCCCTGGCCGACATGGTATAACTGACGTCGCCCTTTCTTTCCGATAGCACACGGTCAACGGCAAGAAGATTGAGATCGTGGGGAAGCAAATGGTGTCAGGTGTGGATGTTGTCCCGAACGAGACATTGACGAACCCAGAGTCGTACAGGGATCTCGAGAATGTAATGAAGTAGGAGGGGACTAACGGAGGCCCATGAAAAGAGCGAAGGTGAAATTATGAACAAACGAGTCTTCAGCACACATCTATAGTACACCGTGACAAAGTATTCTCAACTTCCACTGCTTTATGCTGTCTCCCCCAGCAGCCGACGTAATTCCATGTTGCTCGTTCTCTTGGCTGCAAGTCGGTCCTAAGACTTGCTAAGCTTGATTGAAGTATGGAGCTTGCGGTACTGACCTGCAATATATCGAGGAGTCTGCGTTCCTCGGCTTCCTCTTTTTCATAATCTCGCTGAAGAGAAGATGAAGCCTGGGGAATAGCTGGCGGATTCTGGCCAGCACAAGGCGACTCGTTACTTGGAGCTAGCAAACACGTATACATGGACGCGTGATCGTCACCGTTGCAGCGCGAGACTTACCGGTGCTTGTGCATTGGCCTCTGCTAGATGCCTTACGATGTTTCTTGTGCGCCTTGCGTGGAACGGCCCGTTGCGTGGTGGAAGCGGTGGTAACCTGGGGCGGGCCTTTTGCACTTACGTCGAAGACAACAAGGAGCCAAGGGGGACGGTCAAAGTCATCGATCATAGAAAACACCATCGTATCCTGCTCGTCTGCATCTGCCGCATGATCCTCAGGCTCTGTCAGCTCTTCCTTGATGATCGTCGCCGTACGGCGGATCTCGACCTCGATAGTACCTAACTTCCCTAGAGTATTAAATAATCCTCAGTACTCTAAGAGATAATAGGAATGAACTCACCGTGTTGAAAAGCCCGTTTCGGGGTTCTCAAGCCAATGTCTTTGTACTCGTCGTCCGTATGGCCCATAGATGAGCCCGACACATTATCAGAGATCGAGAGACTCTTCTCTATGTGAAATCTTGCGACAGACTGGCGTACGCGGGATCTAACAGTGACAAAAACATCACAGAAGACGGATATAGGGGAGAGGCAATGAACAGTGTAAAGCTGGAGGATGTGTTACGCCTCAGGAATACGTAAATCGACCGACACCAACCTCATCCCTGAGCATCTTGGTTCTGGCCTTAAGAGTTACCGAACTGTCGTCGACTAAATCGATCGCAACGTGTTCATGGTTGAGTTTTCGCTTCTCGGAGTCTTCAAGCCAGACCTCGACGCCTTTGTATGTGGGCACTGGCATGGTGAAAGGGTAGGGTTTGATCGGTCAGCTTGGCGGGGTTGCCTTTAATGCACTGCGTGGTTACACACCTGTATACAAATCGGCACGAGGCAGTAGCAGGATCACTTGTTATGGCTCAATTGGCCCGCATGCGTGTACCGCATCTAGATCATGCCAGTGGCGGAGTTCGCCGCCCACAACGTGTCTAATTCGTGGACTGCCTGCTTGCATTGTCAATGCCATCGCACCGCGCATCAATTGTAGGACCCCCAATCGTGTTTCACTGTCAAATTAAAGTTGTCGGATACTTACTGTCACATATCAGATGACAGGTCCGCTGTCTGCCGCAGCAGAACATGCGACGATCAGACGTAGTTGTTTAGCCCCCTACAGTACCGATCGTGCCCATGATTGTTGGTCACCCTCCCGATAACGTACTGGTCGGACTCCGTTCCACGGTATATACATGCATAGGAGCTGATTGGTGACGAATGGAAGAGGACGTGCCAATCACGGGTTGCGCCACCTCTGGAGTATCAGATTCTGCTTGGAGATGCGCTCTAGTAAGTGTTGATACTCAACTTGGCAGTGCCAGCCGTTTAACCGGACATGAGGTAACCGAAAGTGGTGCCATGGTGCAATTCAAACCCATTCAAGGAGTCGGAGATGAGTGGGCCAGTCGCTGGTTGCTCAGCAAGCGCGTCTGAAGGGTAATTGAAGGTTGGAATTGGGCTCAAGCAAGTGGGACACCGCAGTGTAGGGCTCCTACTCCGCCTTCGCAATGCGCTGCTGGGACATTTCGCGTCTTGGACACAAGTGGCAAAGGCCAACTAGTAGTGGCAGCCTGTTTGCTTCGCTCGTCATTTGCTACGTACCAAGCTCCAAGCACATCATATGGTGGCCTACCCGAGACCAATAACGACATGCCAATAGATCGCTATTCACCTCGCCAAGCAAGAACACAGGATACTCCATGCCCACCGCCTCCCCGGTGTCTTGCATAAAAGTTCTTGTGCCATGACTTGCTCACAGACGCTACGATACAATTCTACAATCCCAAGGTGAGCTATACTTGAGCACGAAAGAATTACGGTGTAATTCACCCATTTTTCCACAAGCCTAGATGATTCAAACACGACCAGCTATCGAGAAAGAGTTTATCCAACTCATGTCCGAGATACGCAGTTCAGAGCGTGCGCTTGATACCATGTATCATAAAGCTGCTCGTTTAGAGAAACTCCTCCGGGGTTCTGAGAGTTTTCACACTGATATTACTTCGACATTGCCAGTCGAAATTTTAGGAATGGTCTTTAAGGAAGTGGTCGGACAATCGAATGTCTGTGTGGAGTACCACCAGCCGTTTCCTTTCGAGCCTGATAAACCGGAGTGGCCAGTGGTCAGGCCCGAGCTAGTGGTGTCCCAGGTCTCAAATTACTGGCGGATGGTAGCCGCCACAACACCAATACTCTGGACTTACGTTCGCCTCTACGTCAACCAGTCCGTCGACTTGGTCGAGTTATATCTCAGCCGTTCGCGGGGGTTGCCGTTAGTTATCGCCTTCCGGGAGCACTTCGTTTGCGGAATCCATCCACGGCGAACCCATGCAACTGATTATTCGCGTATCACCACAACAATACTCAACCACATTCATGTTTGTCGTCGCCTGGAGATATACACCAATGTCCCCATTCCAGAGCTGTTGAATGGCCTCGCTCGCAGTCATGCGCCTTTGTTGGAGGAAATGGTCCTCCATCACCCACACAGCAGTACGGGGGAGCACACATTCTCTTCTTCCTCATTTCCGACGTTGACACACCTGGACCTCGAAGAGCTGATATCAATCTCGGTCACCATGCCGATAAAAGCTCTCACATCCCTTACTTTGGCGGGGATCCCAGCATTCGGCCTTCCTGCAGCGACCTTCGTTGAGCTCCTCTCTGGATTACCGTCCCTATCTCGCCTTGCGCTCTTCGATGAGGTCGTCAATTTTGATCGCTCGCTTGCGACAGGCGTGGTTGAAATGCACTCCCTGCGGTCTCTGACGCTTAAACCTGGCCCTGACATCTCGCGAATTTACCTGATCGGTCTCATGGAAACACTCATTACTCCAGTATTAGAAGAGCTGGTCCTTGATTTCACCAACGTCTCGTCTCCGAGAGAAATTCAGCTGTTTCTGCGACATCTCAAGCGGGAAACGCCTCGATTCCTTTCTCTTCGCCACATCACCATCGAGAGCCCGTTCGAAGGCATCGATATCGCCAGTGCCCTCGTGCACGCCGCGCCAAACACCGAGAGCCTCTCCCTTTCGCGATATAGCGTGGACTCGGTGCTCGCGTACCTCACGCACGATGCTAGACGAGAGGCTTTCCCGAGGCTCCATACATTACGATTTGAGACTCCGCACTTTGACTGGGACGTCGTTTTCTCCTTCCTGTACAAGAGAAAGCGACTGGAGCGCCCCTTGTGCACTTTAAACTTTAAAGGATTTGGAGGCTCTAAAGGAAAGGTTCTTGACGTGCTATTCCAAAACCTATTAGAAGCTTGTCTGACTATATAAACCGATCTCATAATTGTCCTGTAGTAGTAACCCTGGTAGTACTGGTGATGTGTGTTGAACGAACTTTGGCCATGTCACGAATGTGACAGGACGCGGAGCGTGACTACGCGACACGGCACGCTCCATGAGTCTTGGCTCACTTCCTCTTGTTGAAGTTGTTCAACCCCCGGTCAATATGGCAAGTACAAGCAAGACACTCACCAATTCTGCACATGAGCCCGGGTACACGTGTGTTGCTTTCTCGCGGGATGGAAAGTGAGCCATTTTCTTTTCACGTAGGCTCTGTTTTCTAATCGGGGGTACTGCAATATTCGTGTTGTATCCTGTCAAGGCTATCGTATACGGGCGGCTCAGACAGCTTGGTACGGATATGGCAAATGGACAAGGATCAATATCAGGAACCAGAAGTTGCATATGAAGCCGACGAAGGAATAACATCTATCGCAAGCTCTGTATGTCCCTTCTATATTGGCTTGTTTCTTCTGAAGTTAATTGCGAGATATGTCGTTGTTGGACCCACGTTGCATCAGAATCAATATTGGTTTTCTGGAAGCAAAGACTCTGAAGTCCGTAGTTATATTCACGGAAAACCCGATCTCCATGGGTTGGTCATGGGCGCCGCTGGTGCGTGCATCCAGGCGGTTGCAGTTGACCCTGCCGGGGATCGTGTTGCCATTGCAACGGAGTGCGCTCGTTTTTGTTCTACGGTCTTCACGGATTGACGGTCCTCAGTGAAACAACAGTCAGGATCATAGAAGTGAAAGACGTTGCCAATGTCCAAGTCCTAAGTGGCCATAAAAAATGTGTACGGAAGTTAACTTGGCACCCCTCCGGCACCCTCCTTGTCCGTATGCTTTTACATTTCCGCGCGCATGCTAATGATCCACGTACTTGTCAACAAATTACAGACTGCTAGCGGGGCCGACGGTACAATCACAGTATGGAACGTCTCTGAACGTGCACCAGTAGTCGAGACGCTTATTGATGATGTTATTCCGGCCGTGGCAGATCCAGAGTAACATCGTCACCTCTTCTCTAGCTCGTTTTCTTACTCAACTGCTTTTACGCAGAGCACTGGAGTTCGTGCATGATTGTTCTGCGTTATGGCACCCATCCGGACAATATTTCTTCGTAGCTTCCAGGACCCACGGTATGCGGTATCCTCCAGTTGCTTGATTCAACCCCAATACCTACTTCGCGCAGACATTGTTTCCATTTCGCGACCAAACTGGGTCAAATCTTTCAGCCTTTCAGATCCCAATGTTACGGGCGCCACAACAGCGCTTGCGCTTTCGAATAACGGAGTATACCTCGCGAGCGCTTGTAAAGAAGGAGTCTTGATCTGGAGTACCCAGACGAAACATGTTCTTTGGCGGTGAGTAAATGGCGCACGCGCGAAAGACAAGTCTGACACAATCCTGGTAGACACACTGGTTCTCCAGATGCACTGATTACGCAGATTGCATTCTCGCCGTCCCAGAACCTTCTTGCATGGGCAGATACGGGGGGAGTACTAACTTGGTGGAGAGACCCGATTCCTGCAAGTTCACCAGATCCTGTGAAATCATCTGCCGCAGGCGGCGTGCAAGGTGTCCCGATTAAACGCAAGTCCACACCAACATTGTGGGGTGAGGACCCAGTCAAAGCAGATCGTGATGATGCTCTTGAAACCGCTGGTGACTACGGAGACGACTGGATAATTGATGACATCGGTACTGGAATGGAGGACGATCGTGGCGAGAGGCAAACTGGGGATGGTTTTGTGAAAGAAATGGGTATGTTGAATGAATTAACCGTTGTCCCTTGCTTATATCTGGCAGTGAGCATTACAAAGGCGCAGCCGGCTTTCCAGCCTGGCTCAACACCGATGGACGGCAAGAAACGCTACCTCGGTAGGTTTCTATCTACCGTGTACAAAATGTGTTGCCAATAGGAATTCCCCGTCTAGCATACAACATGGTCGGGTGGATTGACATAACGGATCAGGATACACATCACATAGTCAATGTCGGTTTTCATGACCTCTCCACTCGCAAGAGCTATCATTTCTCGGATCCTTTTAAATATGATGTGGGGTACTTGGGTGAGCATAATGGTTCTTTTGGGCTCCACGTTTACTAATGGCAACGCTTAGGCGAGCGTGGGGTGCTTCTTGCCTGCCCGCCCGAGCAGGATCACCCTGCCCAGGTGTTGTATAAGCCCTACGGAAGTTGGTCATCACAGGGCGACTGGACTTATGTTCTTCCTTCGGGGCAGCACGCTCTTGGCGTATCTGCTGGGGGAGAAAGACCTATGCGTTCGTTGCGAGATGCATCGTCGTCAGGAGGGGATATTCAGGGTCAAGGCAATGTTATGATTGCTACTAGTGCTGGAGATTTAACATTCTTGAGTGGGTCTGGTCTTGAACGTATCGTGTTAGGTCTGGAAGGCGAGTATGTGACCATGGCTGCCGGAGAGGAATACGTGGTTGTTGTACACAGACCAGGTGCCACTACCATTGACGGTGATTACAGATGTTCAAAGCATTATGCAAGGTACTCAATCATTTTCCTCTAGGCTCACAAGGATTGATAGCAACATTGATATCCTTCGACGATTTCGAGGTGCTCCAAACGAAACCATTACCGATACCAAAAAGCCACGTGCTTAAATGGATTGGTATAACTGCTGAAGGGGTATGGTTTTGCTGTCGTCACGATTTATTATGCCGATTAACCTTGACTAGGCTCCCGCAATATACGACTCCGCCGGATTCGTGCATATTATGATCAACTTTCGACGGCCAAATCGTGCAAGCTGGGCGCGGCTCCTGGATACGAATTCACTGGAACGCAAGCAAGGGAAAGATGAGTCGTATTGGCCAGTTGGTTTATCGCAAGATACTCTAACATGCGTCATCTTGAAGGTACGCACGAACTCCAACTTAAGTTTCCTGGTTAGAGCCTATAGTTTTTGTTACAGGGTAGACAAGAACACCCAGGATTTCCGAGACCGTTGACGCAAGAGCTGCCTGTGAGGCTCCCTTTCCGGAACAAAGATCCAGTTGAATCTGCTGTTGAGGAGACGTATGTTGATACTATTTTCCCCATCCTTTCCTACTGATGTTTTCGAAGACTTGCCCGGGAACGGATTCATATCAATCTCTCGCGTGACGCGCTGGGTGATGAGCTGACTTCATCCGAGCTGGATAAGCGAGAGGTTGAACTCGATAAATTGATCCTCAAGCTCATCCAAGCAGCTTGCAAAGCGGATAAAGCGCCTCGTGTTCTGGAGCTAACAAGGCGCTTGCACTTTACACATTCTATAGCCGCTGCAAGTCAGCTCGCAGGGTTCTATAAACTGATAGGCCTTCAGGAGAAGATTGACGCGATCAAGCGTTGGCGCGAGAATGAACCGAGCCCGGCGGAGGGGGCACGGGAACGAAGGCGACAACTTGGACAGGAGGACGGATACATGGAACGACCGAAGTTACTGCAAAACTTCAACCCTCCTCCCAAGATCGAGAGACCGGGATTAACCCGCTCGGCAGGGGTTGTTGAACAGTCAGAATTCACAAGTTCGAACGCGCCTATTCGATTATCCGACGTACGATACGTTCAAACGCCTGTAGCCTCAAGTTCTCCTGATGGAAAGAGGAAGCGCGACGAAGTGGAGGAATTTGCATCCAATAGCGCCAGCGTAGATGCTAAGCGAAGAGTTGTCGGCGAAACTGATGCAAGCATACCCTCTCCAAAACGTGAGCAGGTTCCTAAGAGGCCTGAAGAAATCATGGCTGAATGGTATTCAGGAGACAACCCCTTTGCTCGCAAAACGACGGAGGGGGGAAAGAAAAACCCGTTTGCGCGAAAACCTGAGATCAACAAACCAATCCAAAAGAGCGAGAGTTTCTTCAACAAGGTTGAGGCAGTCGAAGCCGATCAAAGCAAACGTAAGTTACTCGTTTCTTCCCCGATATTCAAGCCACAACGTCGCATTTAGGTGCTACGAACAAGAAAGGAAAAGAGAAGGAAAAGGAAAAGAAGGAGTTGTCTAGACAGACAACCCTCTTCGGCCTCCCTTCGAAACCGCCAGCTGAGAAGAAAGGGAAACTAGTGAAGAAGGGAGAGGCACCTGAAACCGGGACGATTGATAATGAGCTAGCGTCGGTTCCCCCAGATGTCGAGATGTCGGATGTGGCTCCTTCATCAGAAACCGCTGCACTGGTAGAAACGCAAGGTACTGAAGGGCCTACCACGGAAGACACTCAGCTTGTTGAGGATGAAGTACTCATAGAGTGGGAGGCATCGCCGCCACCATCCCCTCAGTAAGGCAAATTCTATACCGAGCGAGTCCCATAAAGTCTTTCCTACCGTGTTGTATTTATCATAGGCCCATCTGTATTCAGTACTCAATCCTATCATGCTTCACTGACAACCTGACGTGCTACTATTCGAGATTATGCTAGGGTGCTTGGCTGGAATCGGCATATTGTCAGTATCCTAACGTCAGAAGTCGAAGTCGTCGAAGCTCGGTTCAAATTGAGCGGTCACACGGTACTGATTAATCTGTCGAACACGCAGTTAGTATTTGGTGACTTGGTCCAAGGCTCCTAGCCCGAATCGGGT
>JBBPMU010001115.1:0-10582 GCA_038090475.1 Wakefieldia striispora | reverse complement strand
TGGTACTACCGACTGCCACAAGGACCCCCTTCCTATGCCAACCCCCCCCACCCACAATATTCGTCTTATGGCACCCAGCCTGGCAGAGGTGCCCCTATGGTTGTCGATGTGACAATGACATCCACCAATGCGAGGCCAGCCGCCAGCCAACCTCGCCCACTCCCCACTCCTCCCCATGCCCACCCACAGGGGCAATTCACGTGCTTCAATTGTGGTAAGCCAGGCCACTTGGCTCGAAATTGTCGTGCCCCTATACAGGTGCGATACCAAGGTGGTGCTCCGTGCCAACAACACTGGGGTGGCTACCCCATCCAACCAAGGCCCTTGGATGCAGAGTTACGCGTCTAACTTCCCACTGCTTCCGCTGGCTCCCCCTCCCCCAACAGCTGGGTATGCTGCCCACAATGCCTCGTTCATAATGGACGAGACAGAAGCCTACTGGAGGGATATGTAGAATCAGAGCAGAAATGGACACAAGGGCTGCTGAGGCGGTAAAAGGACAAGGGTCCGGGTGAGAGTGGGTAGCCCGGCCCCAGCTAGTATTTCATCTATATCTTCCTTTTCCGAACAATTCTTTTTCACCTTACTTGATGTAGAAGGCAGCAAAAACTTCTCCTATGATACCCCTATGGACAAGATTCCTTTTCACGATATGGTAGAACATGTATCTGATTCCTCCCCCACTTCTGGAATGGCATCCCAATTGGGCATGGCAGCAGAAGAAAAACATACTGTGCTTAATTCCATTTTTATTGATAAAAACCCTTTTTCTACTACCTTACACTTTGTTTCCCCTTCACCTTCCAACCCTCAGACATTCATTCGCTCTACTCTTAATCATTCTGGACACCTTTCCCCACTAACTAATATTCATTTCAGGAAGCTCCAAGGATGGTATACTGTCTCCTGCAGGTCATTGATCGACTCAGGAGCAACAAACACTTTCATTGATAAAAAATTTTGTGAAACCAACGGAATTATAGGAATGAGATTACCCACGCCCATAGGAGTATCAAATGCGGATGGTTCCAACTCCTCAATAGGAGAAATTACCCACAAGGTTAACATATTTCTAGAAATAAACGGACACTCAGAATTTATCGACGCATACATAACTAACCTGGGAACACACCCAATGTTTATAGGATATGATTGGCTAAACCGCCACAACCCCAAAATTGATTGGATTACCATCGAAATCAAATTCGGCCGATGCACAACATATTGTCAACAGATGTCAAGAATGAGACTACTGCCCACATTCTTCACCAGGGTGATGACAAAGAAAGAAGAAGAAGGCCACATAAAAAGTATGGTCCCCGAAACTTACCACGAATTTCTAGATGTTTTCTCTGAGAAGGAATCAGAAAGGATGCCCACACACAAACCATGGGATCATGCCATCAAATTAAAGGAAGATTTCATCCCCAAAAAAGGACAAGTAATACCTCTGTCACAAACAGAAATGGAAGAAGTCACTAACTTCCTACAGAAAGAATTGAAAAAAGGGTACATACGACCCTCAAAATCACCCCAAACAGCTCCCATGTTCTTCATACCCAAAAAGGATGGTAAGAAGTGGCTAGTCATGGACTATCACTACCTGAATGAAGGAACAATCAAAAATGCGTATCCGCTACCACTAATCCCCTCATTAATAGACAGACTTCAAGGTGCAGACCTATTCACCACCATGGATCTCAGATGGGGATACAACAATGTCCGAATAAAAGAGGGAGACGAATGGAAAGCGGCGTTCGTTACGCTGATGAGAGCTTATGAGCTTCTGGTAATGTACTTCAGAAAAACAAACTCACCATCTACCTTTCAGAACATGATGAACGACATCTTCAATGACATGTATGCAGTGGTGATTATTTTTATAGACAACTGCATGGTCTTCACCAGTGGAAAAACCCAACAAGAGCACGAACAGATCATAAAAGAAGTACTCAAGTGGCTTCAAGAAAATGACCTATACATCAAGCCTGAAAAATGCCACTTTTCACAAAAGAAAATAGATTTCCTTGGGATGGTCGTATCCCAAGAAGGGGTAGAAATGCAAGCGTCTAAAGTCACAGGAGTCCTGGACTGGCCCATGCCTACCTGGCTCAAACAAGTGCAAGGCTTTTTAGGCCTTTGCAACTACTACTGATGTTTTATACCTAACTTCACCCACATAGCGTGACCACTAAACGACTTAACAAAGAAGGATACCCCCTTTAAATGGGGAAGCGATCAAGAATCAGCATTTCAAAAATTAAAAGAAGCCTTCACAAAAGAATCCCTTTTGGCCTATCCAGACCAAAAGAAGCCGATGTGCATAGAAACAGACACATCTGATATTGCAACAGGAGCAGTCCTCTCCGTAAAAGACGATAACGGTATCTAGAAACCTTGCACTTTCATTTCTCATTCATTCGATTCCGCTGAACGAAATTATCCCATCTATGATAAAGAATTACTAGCAGTAATCAGAGCTTTACAGGACTGGCGACACTACCTAGTCAGCAGAGAAACCTTTGAAATCTGGACGGATCACAAAAACCTCGAATACTGGAAAAAGCCACAAACATTGTCCCCTCGACAAGTGAGATGGCATGCTCTGCTACAAGAATTCAATTACATCATGTGTTACAAGCCAGGCATGCAGAACGGATGAGCCAACACACTCTCCCGAAGACCTGACCATGGCGACGCTGTTACATGGGTGCGGAACAAAGACTTCACTCGAGATCCTTCATACTCGTGGTGTCATCGACGACCAGGAGCAGAGTATATGGCTATCGCTCGTAAGAGAGAAGCCCCAGTAAGTGATGAGAGACAGAAAACTGGAAGGGCTTAGCGCAAGAGTTTAGTCGAGCGACCTTCTTCAGGAGCGAAGACTTTGCAGGCAGAAATGCGTAGAATAAGCTGAAGAGCTATCTACTACAAGTCGACCCTTTATATACTAGGGGGGTTGCCATAAAGGGGTGATGCATAAAAGGAAATCAACAAGACGTGTCGCGTCGTGTGTATTGTAAAAGGGAATCAACGAAGGTCGCATAAAAGGAAACATACGCGTAAAAGGAAATGCGGAGTCCTGTGCCCAAGAAAGGTATTGGAGTCCCATAGTCCAGAAAAGGAAGTGGAAAGCCACTAAGTATAAAAGGAAAAGAACAAATGGGACTTCCTGGTAGAAACAAGTCAGAAGTCTGGGGGGCATCCGTAAACGTGGGAAATGGCGATGTTCCCGTGAGAAGTCTGAAGATAATCCTAGAAGTCATGGAACAGAGGGTCGTATTGACCACTGTCGATGATCTCCCAAGTAAGGTCTCTATACACCATGGAAGAACTTAACGATCATAAGAATGAGTAGGAAAGAAAAACGTATCCAAGTCTGTTTCCTCTTCACCAAAAAGTTGTCTCCAGATGATTTCGACATCTCGTTCCCAGGTATCTTCGAAATCCGTAACAGACGCAGTGGAGAACCACAATACAAACATGGTAGTCATCCCAGAAAAGGACATAAAAGCAGTAAATTCCCACGAGGTCACCATGATCTCTCCATTTTTCAAAAAAATACAAAAAGCTACCGAACTACTGACTGAATCTGACATTCCACAGGGATTTATCTTCTGCGATGAAGAAAAGGTATATAAAAACGACAAATTCAAAATCTTTATTCCACTATCTCTGAGGACAGAATTATTGACACTCTTTCATGACTCCCCTGTAGCAGGACATGCAGGATGGGCTCGCACAAGCCATCTCATTTCTCGTTTCTACACTTGGAACGGCATGACTAAAGACATTGCCAAATACATAGATCACTGCCAAGCATGCACCCTCACGAAGGGAAAGTCAATCGCACTGGCAGGAAAACTGATACCCCTCAAGTCAGCCTCTCGACCTTGGGAAGATTTATCTGTCGATTTCATCA
Organism: Wakefieldia striispora; assembly: GCA_038090475.1. Lineage (NCBI taxonomy): Eukaryota > Fungi > Basidiomycota > Agaricomycetes > Agaricales > Hymenogastraceae > Wakefieldia > Wakefieldia striispora. The sequence goes on along the minus strand of JBBPMU010001115.1, from coordinate 6,660 downwards.
CTGGACTACCTCTCTCAAAGGGGTATGATTCTATTTGTGTTATAGTCGATTGCTTCTCAAAAGAAGTAATATTCACCCCATGCCTAAAAAAGATCTCTTCTTTAGATTTAGTGAAACTTTTTAGAGACAAAGTATGGTGCAACCATGGCTTACCCTCTTCTATAGTATCTGATCGAGGTCCCCAATTCGTCTTGGAATTCACAAAACATCTGTGCAAACTCTTCGACATTAAACAGCGCATCTCCACTGCCTATCACCCCCAAACTGATGGTCAAACAGAATGGATAAATCGAGAATTGGAACAATACCTCCGCACCTATGTCACGAAGAAACAAGATGAGTGGTGCGAATGGCTCAAACTCACACAATTCCAACACAATAACTCTCTTGGATCGGCAACCAACTCGACCCCGTTCAAAATCACAAAAACCTATCAACCACAGTTAGGGTTTGAAGGCACTAAAGGAGTACCTTTCACAGATGATTGTGCTCATTCCCACAATGACATTAAACAAGCTCTCAACAAAACTAGACAACGGATGATACAGAACGCAGACCGCAAACGATCAGAAGCCCCCACATATGAAGTAGGGCAACAAGTATGGTTATCCACAGAGCATCTCAAGCTCCCATACACTGCCAAAAAACTTACGCAAAAATGGATTGGCCCATATGAAATTCTGAAAGTTCTTCCAAACGCAGTAACACTACATCTCCCCAAAATGTTCACTATTCATCCCACTGTTAACATATTGAGAGTCAAGCCATACAGAGAAACTCTGGTGGGACAACCCACCTGAAAACCAGACGCCATCATAGTCAACGACGAAGAATACGAGGAACACGAGGTGGACTACATATGTAGTCACCTCTCGCATGAAAAATCAGAAACTTGAATACCTCGTCCATTGGAAAGGATGGGAGGAATCAGATCACACGTGGGAACCAGCAGATCACCTCAAGAACGCCCCAGAGGTGGTCCAAACCTTCCACCAAGCCCACCCCTCCTCCCCTCAAAAACTTAGAGGCCTTTCCACATCCGAATTCAACTCCCTTTTTTCTGATTATTCCATCGACTTCCACTCTCATGCCACTCTCATGTGTCTTGACTATGAAGCTTAAAAGTTCTCTCCTTGTTCGGACAACTTGAACCTTAGAAGGGGTAATGTTATGATCTCATCATTCTTTATCGAACTTTTACTTAATGAACCACTTTGCTATGCTCAGCCCTTGAAGGTGAGCACCAACATGTAATTCTTGACACATGACTCTTTCACACGATCATGTGAAGTTCCCCTTTTGGTACGCTCCTATGTCAGTATAATTCCCTTCAGTCACGTGATCTGACACACATGACCACGTGCAGCACTTGCCGATTGGCCAATAGCTTATCTTCTGCTCTTCTTTCACTATTGGCTCTTCTTTATCCTTTATCCCTTTTCCCATTGACTCATAGACAATGACTCACAATACACGATCTCTGCATTGTACATGAAATGAGATGGAATCGTCGAAGGTTGAACCTCAAACCTCAAAGGTGAAGTCTTCCCTAAAACGGGGTATCGAGTTGAGAAACTTGTGACACAAAGTCAACAGGGGGATACCTTGATGCAAAGTCAAAGGTCGTAGGACGCAAAGTCCTGTATCGATTGCTTTTACAAAGAAGGAGCGCCATTTATCCTCTGGCTACAAGTGTAAATGAATAAGGAGAAGTTTCCCAGTAAACCCCTCAGAATATCCTAAGGGGGTCTCGCCTAGAAGAAAATCACCTGGGGATGATATTCCAAGTAGCAAAGACTGGGGTTACCAGTCGATGCATTTACTACTTATATAGTACAGGGGTATCGTGCACGGACCATGCTGTGCGTATCCAAGTATAGTAAAGAAGAAAACGTACAATGTCCAATAAATCGAAAGAGGAAAGTCTTGTGCGGTAAGCACGTATCGTGACAAGGGGGAAATGACAAACTGCACAGCTCTCTATGGCATGTGCCTTCCGATACGATCACAATCGGGTAACATCGTAAGAGGAGATGACTAAAGATAAGAAATGTCAATAAGTCCAAAAGGGGTTATTCCCAAAGAGACGGCCACCAGGAATAAGTCTGAAGTCTCAACCGATGGCCTACTGGCAAGTGCTGCAAAGTGGTGACGTGCGACAAATCATGTGACAGAAGGAAATTATACTGTCATAGGAGCGTACCAAAAGGAAGACATCATGTGATGTTAAGTCACGTGATCAGCGAAATACATGTAGACGGCTTTCTTCGAAGATTGCCGCAAGAAAGAGTGGAGTCCTAAATGAAGTTTGAAAGTGTCAGAATAAAGCATCTTTCAGGTGTGAAATATGGAGGTTTTATAACAGTACGATTCTCATTTCTCCTTTATTATTGGATGATATGATATGCACTGCTTGGTCTGTGCATGATACTCAGATGTATTTAAGTAGTCCCCTTTGCGACTGGTAACCCCAGTCTTATCTACTTGATTCTACTTCCAAGGGTAGGATTTAAGGATAGCTCCTCAACTACTTGGACTACACTTTACTCCTCAACATTCCACCTCTACACGACTTCCAACTTTCTCTTCTCACCGCATTCGTCGCTGGGAAACCCCTAGAACCCAGCGCGCTCTCTCTCTTATCTTCTTTTGGTTGCTTAAGTGCTACTTCATATCAATTACCTGAAGATACATGATCCTCGCATCGTATGATTTCCTTTCCCAGATAACTCCATGTTGCACCATATCTCATTTACTTAATTCAGTCATACATAGCATGGTCTGTGCACACTCGCCAGACACTATTTAAGTAGTGTACTTTGCAACTGGTCTCCCCAGTCTTATCTACTTGATCATACTTCCAAGGGTGTGATTTAAGGATATACTCTCTGTCTCACTTGGACTCACCACCACTCTCAACATTCCACCTATTCACGACTTCCACCTTTTGTTACTCGCTGCATTTCATGCCAGTGCACCCCTCAAACCCAGTGCCCTTTTTCTTCTTTCCCCTTTAGGTTGTTTGAGTGATGCTGCGCATCACTTAGATAAGACTACCCATCATGCAGCAGTCCCCCACTTCTTAGGATTATCTAGTATGTGCACTAGCGCCAGACGATACCCTGCCCCACCTGCCCCATGAATGAAGGTCCGCTTTGCGTATAACAAGCAATTTTCTATGCACCCTTATCTTAGAGGATGCATGTCACTGAAAAAGGTACACAGGGGAACTCCCCTGACGTTGAAAGCCCAGAGGTCCGCTTAGATGGGCCAGTAAGCCAAAATGTCAGGATATGCCACATCCCCGCCATGATCACCATCCCCCACACCATTGTCCCCATCTATCATCGAAGAACCCTACCACTCCCCAGTAGACTTCTGTCCCAACATGTCCAACCCCTCCTCCTCCCAACTGGCTCCAATCCCGGAGTCAAATGAATCAATCTACACCCAAGAGTTCATCTGCCAATTAGAAGAGAAGGGTGAACAAGATGCATACAAAGACTGGCCAAACCAGGAAAATGGGATGGCAACAAAAAGAAATTCAGAACCTGGTGGACTCAACTCTGATCCTGGGTCGAGGTGTCTGAATTTCATGATGACCGAATGCTCACAACGGCGGTCTTATTACACTTTGAAGGGGTAGCTGGGCCTTTTATTGAGATATGTAGTAGCCAGCACCGTGTTCCAGTCAAGTGCTGTACCAACTAAGCAAAAGGCCTGTGCTGGTAGTGCCACCCTCACTACCAGCATTAAGCACTGTGTGGGTACAACCAATTCCACACTTTATTGCTCAGTTATAACTCATTCGTTAAGGGCTCTCAATGACCCATAACCTAGTTGTGGTTCACTAGCTAATCCTGGTCATTTCAACACCTTTTGCTCAGCAATTAATGGAGAAGTACTTGGGGAAAACCCCCTAGACTACCCAACCTGGGAAGAGCTCCAAGAGCTCATCAAAGGTTTTTTTCAGATCTCTATACTGGCCCATCAGGCCTATAAGGAGCTAAGGGAGCTAAAACAGGGACTGTCTAGAATTGGGGACTTTCTCCAAAAGTTTGATCTGCTAGCCAATGAGGTGGAAGTCTCAGATGGTGAGGCAGTTCATCTGCTCAAGGCGGCGGTATCCTACCGCATATACCAGGAGGTGTCATTGCACTGCACAATTACACTGACAAAAGAGGGGACCTATTACTGACCCCTCTACAAGGAGTACATGAAGGTGGGACAGACCTTCAAAAAACTGGCAGAGGAACAAGGGCAACCCCCTCAAGTACAAAGCCGACCCAAGGCAAGTACTCCATCTTGTCCCTGGTATTATAGACCTCCAGGACCACCACCCCCTCCCCCCGCACACACATACATACCCCCTGTGATATTCACAATACAGCACCCAGCCTGGCAGAGGTGCACCAATGGCCGTCAATCAGACGGCAACTACCACCAATCCAAGGCCAGCCGCCAGCCAACCTCACCCCCTTCCCACGCCCCCTCCACAGAGGCAATTTACATGTTACAACTGTGGAAAACCTGGCCACCTGGCCAGAAATTGTTGCATGCCATGCCAACTGTGGCAACAACAAGTCCACTCCAACTACTGGGGTGGATACCAAGGCCCATGGTTGCAGGGATATGTGACCAACTACCCAGCGCTGCCCCAACCACCACCCCCACCACCAGCTGGCTATGCCACCCACAACACCTCATTTATAATAGACAAGGTGGAAGCCTACTGGAGGGATTGCATAAGGGTGGAGATGGACTCAAAGGCCGCAGAAGCAGTAAAAGGACAAGGGTCAGGGTGAATGAGGGTAGCCCTGCCCCAGTTTGTAATCGTTCTTCCTTTTCCAAACAATTCTTTTTTTCATTACTCAATGTAGAAGGGACTGACAATTTTTCTTATGATAGTCCTGACACTACGAACGATTTTTCTCTTCACAGTACAGTACATCATGTACCAATCCATTCCTCCACTTCTAGAACAGCGTCCCATCTGGGCATGGCAGCAGAAGTAAAAAATACTGCACTTAATTCCGTTTTGTCCAAAGAAAAAACTTTTATTCTTTCACCTACATTACATTTCACCTCTTCTTCACCTTCTAACCCTCAGACATTCATTCATTCCACACTTAATCGTTCAGGACATCTCTCTCCCCTTACTAATATTTGTTTCAGAAAACTCCAAGGATGGCATATGGTGTCGTGCAAGTCTTTATTAGACTCTGGTGCCACGAACACTTTTATTGACAAAAAGTTTTGCGACACTAATGGTATTATAGGAACAAAGTTGCCTGCACCCATTGGGGTATCAAACGCAGATGGATCGAACTCCTTGATAGGAGTGATCACCCACAAGGTACAAGTATTCTTGGAAATAAATGGACACTCTGAATTTGTAGATGTGTATGTCACTAATCTGGGAACACATCCGATGTTCATAGGATACGACTGGCTTAATCGCCACAACCCCGAAATCAATTGGATTACCAGCGACATCAAGTTTAGCCAATACACAAGTTACTGCCAACAGTTATCCAAAATGCGACTCCCGCCCACATTCTTCAGCTGGGGAATGACCAAGAAGAAAGAAGAGGACCACATAAAAAGTTTGGTCCCTAAAACTTATCATGAATTTCTAGATGTTTTCTCTGAATGTGAATCAGAAAGGATGCCCACATGCAAACCATGGGATCACACTATTGAACTGAAAGAAGACTTTGTCCCCAAAAAAGGACAAGTAATCCCCCTGTCACAAACAGAGATGGAGGAAGTAGCTAATTTCTTACAGAAAGAATTAAAAAAGAGGTACATCCGACCCTCTAAATCACCACAAATGGCCCTGGTGTTTTTCATACCAAAAAAGGATGGTAAAAAATGTTTAGTCATGGATTATTGCTACCTGAATGAAGGGACGATAAAAAATGTGTACCCCTTACCGCTAATACTGTCTCTCATCGACAGATTACAAGTAGCAGACATGTTCACCACCATGGACTTACAATGGGGGTATAACAATGTCTGCATCAAAGAAGGAGACGAATGGAAAGGGGCCTTCGTGACCCCAATGGGTGTGTATGAGCCCCTGGTAATGTATTTCAGAATGACAAACTCACCGTCAACCTTCTAGAATATGATGAACGACAACTTCAATGACATGTATGTGGTAGTCATCATCTTCATTGATGACTATATGATCTTTACCAGTGGAAAGACTCAAACTGAGCACAAAGAAATCGTAAAAGAGGTACTCAAGCAGCTTAAGGAAAATGACTTATTTGTCAAGCCTGAAAAATGCCACTTTTCACAGAAGAAGGTAGATTTCCTTGAGATGGTCATGTCCCAAGAAGGGGTAGAAATGCAGGCTTCAAAAGTAGCAGGAGTACTGGATTGGCCCATGCCAACCAGACTCAAACAAGTGCAAGGCTTCTTAGGCCTCTGCAATTACTATTGATGATTCATACCTAACTTCACCCATATAGCACAACCATTGAACAATCTAATGAAGAAAGATACCCCCTTCAAATGGGGAAGTGAGCAAGAATTGGCATTCCAGAAACTCAAAGAAGCATTCACAAGAGAATCCCTTTTGGCATATCCAGACCAAAAGAAGCCGATGCACATAGAGACAGACGCCTCAGATATAGCAACAGGAGTAGTGCT